>VZSC01000251.1:24882-98437 GCA_013398225.1 Steatornis caripensis | reverse complement strand
AGCATATTTAGCTATATTTATTTTAATTTAAATATATTTATTAAATAGATTTATTTATATTTGTATAAATAAACAATACTTAGAACAGTGCCTTTATAAAAAGGACGTAATGTCAGAGCACCTTGCCCCTGTCTACCTGCAATCTATGCAATTCTGTGCCCTTTGGGATCATTATCACGCTGAGATAAGTATCTTCAGTTGTTCACGTGAAAGCTTGACATGCTCCCCTTGTTGGCATTCAATAACTAACTCTGTAGAATACATCAGCTTTTGAATTTTATGTTACAGTTAAACTTCTTGAAATACCTGTGCTCGATAAGGTGTTATGTTGTTTGGGTGTTTAACTTCATTATACAGTAACCACGACTAGTGCTCTTTGGTTTAAGGCAGGGAGTTGGAAGGATGTTCAAAAACCACAGCGCAGGAATGAGTTTTAGTAGTTTAATATTTTTTGAATTATGAGAACGGTAGAAAGTATATACTTTAGAATTGCATTGGTTGTTCTTCTGCTGTTAAGAAAAATAGGTCAAGGTGTCTTCCATTGAAGGTACTATATGTTGTATAAGTAAATTGGTCCTCTGTGTGGATTTTTCTGTGCTTTTTTGAAAATAAACAGCTCAGTACTTCTAGGCAGCATATATTCTACCCTGAGTGTTGAGAATGCGGGGAAATGAATCTGTGAATTGGGTAGGAACACTACAGCCTGTGTCCAAAATTAATAATTTGGGTAGACAATAACTACTGTTTACCTTAGCAGCCGTCAGAAGCTACCTTTGAGTAGGATTAACTGAGCTGGATGTGCAGTTTAAGAAATATGTGAAGCGCAGGGGCAGAACCTTAGGCATTTATCATTTTCCTTGAGTTGTTACTTCATTTGCAGGAGCAGCAATATCTGAAGTGGCCATTGGTAGTCATTGAATAAAAAAGATTTTCTTGGAGTTGAAAAAAAAGCAAAGACTGTCAGTCCCTCATATTGTATACACAAATAAAGGTGGAAGAAGTGCTTTTGTCTGAATGGCCATGCAGGAGCACATTCCACTGCTGATGTGCGTGCTTTCATACTCAGAGTGTTTTGGCTGGCAGTATCTTTATGGCTTACATACCATCTAGAGCCTTAGCAGACTAACTCACACGTGCAAGTCTGTCCACTATGGGCTTTAATTTCTTTTTAATACCTTCGAACTGAGATGGACCTACTTACTGTCATTGTTAACAGCTACATGTGCTTTTGCTGCTTGAAATAGCTTTCTCAGAAAATTATTAATAATTTAGTATTTAGTCAATTGACAGATTTTAGTTTTCATTACGAATCTACTGAGAGTGGCCTCAGTTGCCTCTTACATGATGTCACCATAACTTTGGACAGTGCCATATCCCAAGGAACTGATAGTTGTTTATGTCCTTCACCTTCTAGGATTGTAAACATAGGGATGTTGTAATGTTGTGTTGATAGACGTGATTCAAATCGTGAATTGGCATCAAATTTTAGCACCAGTTTCCTAGCAGATGATGAATATGAATACAAAATTGTTGCACCACAATTGTCTGTGACCAGATTCACAAAAATGACAAATTTTTCATTGGATAAAGTAATAGGCAGAAAATGTTTCAGCATAGTTTTCCCCTGAAAAACATATTTATACCATGTTAAACACAGTATGATGATCCTTAAATTTGGAGATAATATTGGTGATTTTAAAGGAAGAAGAGTGTCTGTGTGTACGGGAGAAAGGGAGGGCAGGTATTGATTTGAGCAGTTGAATCATATGGAAATCAGTTTATCCTTCAGTTCCTGGAGAAAGAGCATTGCCGCTGGTTGTTCCTGACTGCCTCATCCTTTCTACATTTGTGTCATTGATGGAGCAGAGAGCAACTCGTTCTGAAGCAGAAAGTTGCTATGTATTGGCTGCTTTGTTAAACTGGGAATAATGATTTCTTTGCAATGGTTGAATGGCACAGTGACAACATGCACTGGTGAAACTGTGACTGACTACCCCTTTGCAAGCTTTACAGAAGTTGTCTTCTCTGCACTTTTGTGATGCTCTGTGGTACAGTGTCATGTCAGTTTTGGATATCATTCAATTATGTCTTGTGAAGTAGCAAGCAGAGGCAATTTCATTTTAACATTCTTGATGTTCAGTTATGCTCAGCTTGGTGCAATAGCAGTTGGGGAGTCCTGGTTACACAGATCTAGCCTGATGTGATGTGACTGAACAAAGGAGAGAAATTAAACAGGGTTCTCTGTTTACACAAAGCTGCCTGATGGGACAGTTTTGCTATCTTCTTTTCTTCCCTATGCCACCTGTAGTGGTTCGGTGCGCACCTTATTTACTAATTTCAGTTCTGTTCAATATGATTTGTAGAGATGTCTCTCACACTAATTGTTCCATTGTATATTTTGGTGCTACTTCCATCTTCTTTTTTCCTCCCTGTCTGTTAGATCTTGTTTCCATGTGTTTAATAATCCTTTAATTGTGTTTCTTGGTTCAGATGGAACAAAGGAGCACTCTTTTTGCAATTGTTCCTTTCTGAAGTTTCTGATTGCTTTAGATAGACAAGCCGAACAGACCAACGCCAATTTTAACAATGGGAAGCGGTGAGTTTCTTCTTCTGGAACATAAATAAAAAAATGAGATAAAATGTGAAGGGGAAAGAAAGTATCTGAGGAACATTCCAAGACTGTCAAGTGAGATGTGTTCAGCATCATTCAGAGAACCTCTCTTACTCTCTGCAGTTTTATAACACCAAAACTAACTTCCAAACCAGGAAAGGAAGTTTGTTTTTACTTTACTGAGTCTCTCCATGTTGTGTGAGTGAAAGTCTTTAGAACTGCATCAGTGTTTCCTTCCTCATGTTGTAGATTTTGGAGCACCTCTTAGCATAGAAAATTTGATCTGATTGCTTTCCGTAGGAGCTCTGGAGACACCACCTGTAGAATAAGCCTGACTCCTGTCACCATGCAGCAGATCATTAGCACCCATCTGTTTCTCTCTTCTGTCCCTGACACCACAAGTAGACTCAGTAGCACAGGAGTCTGTGTAAGCTGTCTGTTAAATCATACTTAACTTCACCTCAGTTAACAAGGTCTTGTTATTGTGTGCCTGAAGCTATCAGTGAAGATGTATAATGTTGAAGCTAGCTCTGACTCTGTAGAGCTCTCGTTCCTCTTATTTCTGGTACTGCTGCCAATGGATGTCGGAACGCAATACCATTCTCGGCAGCCTCCCTTAACTCTGAGCACTGTGTGCATTACTCATCCATAAATGCTTTAAGGTGCTTATGGATCAAGTGATTGTACACTTTAGTAGTTACATCAGATACTATGTGAATGACAGTCTAACAATATAAAGAAGTTAATTATCTGGTAGTTTGTGTTATAGGTTCAGTGTTCCACCCCCTTTTGTCTGTTGCTGTTTTTATAGTGTTAGGAAGTTTGGAGTCAGCCAAGATTTATGTGGTGTTAATTAGATTACTAATTTCCAGGGACATGCCAAGAAAAAAAAAATTGACCTTTTCAACATCATTTTCCACCTCTGCTGAAGACTGGTGCTTTTCTGGAATGCATAACAAAATCAGAATACACTAGATTGTATATGATAATACAGTTTAATTCTCTGCCTTTCACTTTCATTGGATTTAAGCTGGAAGTACGAAAAATATACAAAGTCACTGCCCAATCAATGAAGTAATTGGTTTATCAGTATTTTGTAAACAATACATGCAATGAGCTTTTCTGGTCAGTGCCTGTTAAAGAGGTAGGCATGCACATCCTTTTGTGACCAAAAGCCTTCATCTCCCATCACTAAAACTGTCTCCGTTCAAGTCTCACTGTGGTTGGAAAGTCCTGCAACCTGTGTTTTCTTCTCTCGGCCGAGATTAGTACCCTGCAAAGTAGGTTTGAAACTGTTAATGGAGTAGAAGGAGAAAGCAGTAGTTGCTTATATATTGGAGTACAGAACTCCAATATATAAGCTTTTTAGAACTAAGAGGTGACTACCTTTTCCAGTCTTTTATACACAAGAAGGCTATGGAAAATTTTAGTAGGAAATCCATAACATATGATTATTTCTTTTTATGAAGGGAAAACCTGAAAGTATGTATGATTACCGCCTCAAAGGAACATTCTGGGATAATTAAAAATTTTACCAGCAACCATAATTTTCTGACAAACTCCTAGTTAATGTTTTTATTTTCAGACTTGTGCATAGAGCTTTTATATTTGTTGTGAAACAGAATGTTAGAGGCACTTAGGAGTGGCACTTTAATGATCTCTGCTGACTTCAGTCATAAGAATTAGTTGTGCCTGTGCATATTCATCAGAATTCTGTTCTTTAATCAGTATGGTTTGTGTAGTTTAAGATCTGTTTTCTGTGGATATGGGATACCCACTTGTAATCTTTAGAAGATTTCACAAAGCACATTGAAGTTCTGAAAAAGGCTGTGGCCTGTTTCCTCTAACAAGTTGTTCTGTAGAAAAACATGAAACAACATAAGCAGCTTTTTTTTCCTCCAAGGTTACTTCAGGATAAACCAAAGTGCAGCTTTACTGGCCGAATTTATTTCCTGGAATATCATGCAGCTCTTTTTCATTGTATAATATTTAAGTGAATAACCAGGAAGTTAATGAAATTATACTGATGTAAAATAAGTGAGGATAGTCTTTGCTTGGATAAGGACTGATCTCTGACTTACGTGCAATATGAACCTTGTAGATCCTAAAAGCAGGAGACTGTAGTGTGAGCAGTTTTATAAAGACTAGAGAAGGGTCTTGCTCTTCTGCTAAATCACCAGTGTGGTCCTTGCTTTGTCAAAGGGTAGATCCACTCTTCTGAATTCATGTTTTAGAAACCTTGTCAGCTGGCATCTCTGGCATGGTCATATGCAAACCTTATTAGAAAGCACATGATGTGTTTGTTGCCAAGGAAACATAAGCCATTAAGCCCTAGAACCATTATTCACAAGAAACAAATATTAGCTATTAACATATACTTTCTCCATTAGTGCCATGAAACCTACATGAAATAGCCTTGCAGTCCCCTAGCAAATGGAAAAGGCAGAACTGGCGAATGAAAAGGTGAAGTGAGGAGTTATGATTCACAGTGCTCTAAGTATCGCCAGAGTAATGAGAATGCAGGACTAGGTATGTTTTCTTCTCTTGTATGCACTCTTCGTAATGCACTGAGCACCTGTTTATCCTACTCATGTTACTGTATATTATGAATCACATTAAAGGCAAGTCTTTGCCAAGCAAAGAAAGATTAGGCTTACATTTTCCAGGAGGTCTATTTGGAATATGAAAACAAAAATTAGAAGTGGGAAAAGGGAATGGTGATTCTATTTGCTTAAGTTCTAATATCTTAGTAATTTTAAATTTGACTTCTCTGGACTTAATATGTATATTCCATTATAATTAGCTCACTCTCGTTATGAGGTTAACACAGAATGTGGTTATAGATAGCATTTTTTTATTTTTGTGTTTTGGTCAATCTCAATTTGCTTTTAAAATCTAGAAGCTGGTTTCTTCCTCTTCATCCTTCGCTTTCTAGTAATTACATTGGTTTAATTACTTTTTTCATACTAATACTGCAAAACACCTGGAAACTTCTTGCCAAGAATTCACTGCAGCTACACAGGCACTCTGTGCCAAACTTGCACCGTGTATTGTATTCTAGGAAATATTTCTAGCAAAAAAATGAGAAGGGAAGTGAATCTGGCACATTTTTGACTGGTCTAAACAGTTGCCACTCCTAAGTGCTATCCAGGACCGGAGATGGTCAGGATCCCAAGGCTGACCTATGTCATTGTTGGTACTTTGTGGTTACCCTTGTTCAGATTGGGATCAGCATGTCAAAGGGAAGTCAAAGTCATTACTGCCCTTTATTCTCAGCTGTTCCATTGATTTCGAACTATCCTTTCTGTGTTTAAGAGGAGAATTAACATTGATGACTGAAAAAAAAAAAGTGCTAATTTTACTATAGTGGGGTAAGGCCAATGAAATACTGGGATATGTAGCCTCATGCTCCGAGTCATCCACCAACAGTTTAGTGTAATAAATCAGTTGTAAGTCAATTGGTGAAGTCCATTGTCATCATTGTTCAGACTTTATTCAGGCACCATACCTGCAACTCCAAAGAGAGGTCTATGTAAGAACTGAACAAATAGTGATTAGGAGCTTCCAGACTTTGCCCCCACTGCCCTAATGTGGTTTCAGTTAGCTCACGTGCAGTTTCTGTTCAGATAAGTCACAATGAAGTAGTAGCACTGAAGTATACTCTGCTTTCTCCACAGTTTTATGGGACTTTGCCTGATAGCAACCTCAAGGATTTGGCAGTGAGTACTAAGTACTAATTAGTGTATGACACTTGACTTTTTTAGTGGTGTAATGGTGATAATGTGTGTCAAAACTCTGGTTTGTGAGCTTATGACAGTATACCTAAACACAGAGATGAGCTTGCCAAACAGCCTTGCGCAGCAAGGTGGCCTTTGAAGAACAGGAAGGGTGTCAGAGATCTCCAGTTAATGTAATTTAGCTTAAAATGGGCCTCCAGAGACTAAAACATGCAGGGCTAACTTCAAAGTTAGATCACATTGCCCAGGGCCTTGTCCAATCAGGTTTTGAAAACCTCCAAGAACAGAGATTTCTCAGTCTTTCTGGGCAACCTATTTCAGGGCTCAGGCACTTACACTGAATATTTTCCCTCTGTATCCATTCACAATATTTCCTGCTGCAATCTGTGACCATTGCTTCTTGTCCTTTCACTGTGTACTTCTGAGAAGAGTGGCTCTGTCTTCCCTCTAGCTGCTCTTCAGATATCTGACTGTAAGGATTGGATTCTTCTCCCAAACCTCTTCTTGAGGCTAAACAAACCCAGGTCCCTCAGCCTCTCCTCAGATGTCGTGTGGTCCAGGCACTTAACTATTTTAGTGACACTTCACTGCACTCTCTCCAATTTATTAATATCACTTTAGTGCTGAAAGGCCCAAAACTGGATGCCGTGTTTGAGGTGCTGCCTCACAAGTACAAAGCAAAGCTCTTTTCCATCGGCCTGCTAGCTGTGCTCTGGCTAGTGCAACCCAGTACGCACTAAGCCCTCACCATTGCGAAGAAATGTTGCCGTTGCTGACTCATGTTGAGTTTGCTTTCCACTGGTATCCTCTAGCCTGCTTCACAGATTTATTCTGTCCTAGGTGCAGAACTTGGGTTTGTCTGTGCTGAATTTCACAAGGTTTTTCTCGGCCCATTCCTATTGCTTGTTGAGGACTCTCTGAATGGCAGCCCTGATCTCCAGCATGTGAATTATCTCTTGCATTTGATGTCATCTGTGAACTTGATGAAGGTGCTTTCTGTCCTGTTGTCAAGGTCCAGCTCGTTGATGAAGGTATTAAATAGTATTGAACCTGATAGAACCTGTAACCAGCTTTCAGTTACTTTGGACCATTGACCTTTGATCCTGATGGTGCAGCCACCTTTTAAGCTCACTCATCTAGTCCATACCTTGCCAGTTTGCCTACAATGATGCTGTGGGAGACCATGTCAAAAACGTGCTACTCCATGCCCACAGAACCGGTCGTTTTATTGTAGAAGGCAGGCAGGTTTATCAGGAAAAATTTTCCCTTGGTAAATGTGCAACGGCTGTTCCCAGTCACCTTTTTTGTCCCTAGGGTGCCTGGAAATGACTTCTGGGAGGACTTGTTCCTCTTCAAATAAAGAAAATTCCTAAGTTTTACAGTGTGCTCCTAGCCAATTTCAGTAGAAGAAATTAAAACTACAGCAGCAAATTGATCAAAGACTGAAAAAATTCTGCCTTGGTATCCTTAGAAAGAATTATGCCTCTTGTTAGTTTGATCTTTGGTAAGACTGGATCACTAGCAGCTCAAGTGTGATGTGGCTCAGGCACGTGAACACAATCTTGCAGCAGTACATATCTGACAGAACACAGGTGCAGTATTTGTCCTAGCTGTTAGCACAGTATACAAAAGGATGTCCTCAAATGTGCCATGTCCTGAGATCCATGTGTTTTCCTCTGTAAAGTAAGAAATCAGGACACATTATATAATGTGGAAGTTTGTGTAGAAATTTATTCTTTTAGATTAGCTTCTTCTAGGTTCAATGTCAGGGAAAACACTGTGCTACTGTGAGGACATTTGTGCTTCATGAGTGCTTGGATACTGTGCCACTTTTGATCTACCGTTTGAACACAGTTTGCCAGGCTATAGCAAAAAGCAGCTTGAAACTGCCTAGCAGCTGTCCTACAAGCTGCTTTTTTCCTTTGAAAGCTGGCAACGGAGAGGCGTGCAGACTCCCTTTGCTGAGAATGCAAGTTCCTGCTCGTGATGGAGTACATCTAGTGAAAAAAAGGCAGAGGGGATGTGCAACAGATGGAAAAGGCAGCACTACTAGAACTTTTTTCAGATGCTGGCAAGACATGCAAATCAAGCCTGAAGGGCATCAGTTTGTAAATCTAAACAGTTTCTTGGTCTCATAGGACCATCCAGAGTACAGGTTTGTTCTGCAGCTGTACAGAAACTACCAGTGGAAGGATTTTGGAATGGGAGAGAGAACATTTACATTATTGGGTGGGGACCCCAAGGCTTATTTGGCAAAGCAGCAACCAGCATGGAGCAGGCACTAAGCAGTGAGAAGGGAAGCCTTGGAACCTGGGACTGCCATTGCTGTATTTTCAGGCAGTTTGGAACTTAAAACCTGCCGTCACAATCTGGGAGGTGACACCAGCCATGTGGAAATTTCTTGGCCTGTTGTTATGGTTGCACAAGTGTTAGTAGCAGGCTTCCTTTGTGTAGCTGTGGGAGTTAGCTTTACTGTTGTCACCTCTGACAATGAAAGTTGTCTCCTCCTATCCCCACAATGTTGAACAAGTATGTCATGATGGATTTTGTTTAACAGTGATTTGCTCATAAGGGTCACCTCAGTTCTGACATGGTCTGAGGCACCTTATGTTCAGATTCACTGAATCATCTGATCCTGACAGAAGAGTCTTGCATGGTAAAATGAGTCTCCTTTCTATTATTGCCAGTTGTTCCGGACTCCTAAGGAATCATTAACAAGTAGTAAAATAATAGCCACTCTTAATCAGATTGGTGTCCTTTGTACAACAACAATTAGTATTCTCTACCCTTTGTGATCTCTGAGAAGAAGCATACCTTTTAAGTACCATCTCAGTCAAGTGAGGTAATTTCTAATGAATGAACATGTACAAATAGCTTTTTATGTGTTTCTTAGTTTGGAGACTCAGCTTTCTTATAGAAACTCATATTACTGATATGCAGAGAAATCTCTTAGAATTTGTCTAAGTGGCAATATAGTGTAAAAATGAATGTTTCTACATGTGGAAGGAATTCCAACAAGTTACAAATCTACAGTTTTCCAGCAAACGTACATGTTTATTTACACACATGCTATTTCTCCTAACAATCAAATTTGTGTAGTCTTCAAAATCTATTTTTTTTATAAACCTGTGGGGTTTTTACTCTCTAAAGTATTCAAATCAAATTTTATCTGTGAGCACTAATGGAAACTCAAACTCTAATTGTCCCCTCTGGGCTACACCCAGAGTGTCCTGGAATGTGAATCTCTCATTCTATCTGTGATCTTTGCATGATATTCCCAAAACATTTACACTTCTTTTGCATGAGCTTAAATGAAGATCACCGACATTTGAGGAGTTAGAAGAGATTTTTGCTATTCTGGGACTAATCTCTGAGAGCAGATTGTGACCTTGTGCTGCTCCAGTGTTATGTAGTCCCTCTGGATGTGATCTGTTTGGATGGCAATGGAAGCTACATTCTTATCTGGGGTGTCTTCAGTACTCAACGTGATCTACTTAGGAAAGTCTTACGGTCCTCAACAGAGTTTCCAGTAAGCAAGATCCTGATGATATGTAACTTCCTAACTGACAATGAAAAATATGATACAAATTTTACACACCCTTCTTAAACATAGTGTACGGCACTTTGCAACTGCACCTGAATCACGTAAGTTCCACACCTGAAGTATTGTGAAAGTAAAGGATACCTTAAAGCTAACGACCTTCTCTTGCCGTAAGTGTGCATAGAGAACCTGTCATCAATGCTTAACTTCCCTGCCCAGTTACCACCCAGTTCACATTAACAATCTTTAGTATGTCCTAGGCTATCAAAAGCTTTATTCAATGGTCCTTACTTCTGATAGATTGCCACCTATGGATTTTGCATACTGCATTAGTGTAGCAAGGTTGTGGGGAAAAAGCATAGGAATTATTACTGCAAGTACAAGTAATAGAGTAGTGTAGCTGCTGACTAAGTTGGATTTAGTTATGGCCTATTCTGTGTATCCATTACAGATCATACTGGGCCCTCAGCTTTCTGGCAGTTAAAGGGGCTGTCAAAAGCTATCAAAGCCCATAGGAGTTTTTTCTCTCAGCAGTATTACTTGGGAAATACGTGAAGTTGATATGACTTGCTGCTAAAAGCATTCTCTATTAGGCTCTTATTGATTTCCCACTGCTAATTGCTAGTAGCATCCTTCTCTGACTTTAAAGAAGAAAACTGGAGATGTTGAATCCCCATGGAACCAATATGACAACTTTTATGGGTTTTTTTTCTGGAGGTGGTGGGGGCGAAGGGAAAAGCATTTCAGGAGTTTTTCTCCTCTCTCTTCAGTATTGGCATAATGATGCTGTGCATGGATGTGTTAGTGTTTCCATTGAACACTGTTGAACTGAATAATTTAGTATGTGATAATAAATGTGTTTTCTAGATTTCAGCTACAGATTGTGCAGTGGATTGGATGAATGAAAAATATTACTGTAATGACTGTTTTTGGTAGAAACGGTTAGTTTTTATAAAATCTTGAAGCAAGAGCCTGACACCACTGAAGAGAAAGAAAGAAGGATAAAAAGCTGATTTTTTTAGTTACATTATGCTAATCATGGGATGGCTGTTTCCGGAATGCACAGAACAGCTCCAGGAGGTTTTCTCCCCGAAGAGCATTTCTTCTGATGGAGAGCATCCATAACTGAGTATCACTTTCATCCTCTGTATTCTCTGCATTCTGGGTTTGGGGAATACCTGTTCATCCAGTTAGTCAGGCTTTCTGGTGATTTGAGTTGCCAGATAACAGGAAAGATATGGCTTTTGAAGCCAGTGTGTTCCTAAATATTTTCCTTCTTGTGTCGGAGTAGTGCATTCTTAGGTGGTAATTGGCCTCTGTGTTCCCTTTAAAAAAGAAACCAGCAAGTGTCGATAACATTGAGAATGCTAATGTCTTCTTGACTGTTGCCTCTACTTTAAGCACGGTTTCAAATTAAAAGTGCTCTCAGCACAGTTTTAAACGTGACCTCTAAGACATCTGCAACCTGTCTACCCGAGGGATTTAGCAGCGTCAAAATTGGGAGAGCAGATTCGTTTTAGCAGCAGCTATAGACATTTTGAAGAGTTTCCTTACTGTAAAGAGACTATTATGTTTAATTATCAGTTTGTCTGTCTCTCTAGTTTAGCTCCTTACATCACAATGCGAAGAAACAGATTTTACTGCACCTGTAAAGATCAAGCGGGGTTTTTTTTTTAATGTACTGGTGTCGTGAAACACTTACCTAAAAATGTAAGTGACCAACTTATGCCTCAGTCAAAATCCCGGAAATATCCACACCCATCAATGTGTCATCTGCTCACCATGCACTGATGTTCTGATGTACATGGAAAAATCCTCACATAAATACTCACATTATGTGTACTGGTAAACCCGTATGCCACAGACCGAAATAATATAGATCTAATGTATAAAACTATTAATCTATGAAGTCCATGAACTAAAATTTGTTCTAGAAATGTTCAGCTTTCTACAAAATAAGAATTAAAATGTATCCAAAGACTGCATCACACTGAATATGGGGGAGATTTAAATGATGAATGTCTATTATTAAATTAATTCTATAAAACTTCACATCTATGTTGTCAGTGCAAGTAAAATGGTAAAATTCATGTATATCGAGGTTTCAGTTTTATTAGCCACAAAGTTTTGCTGTGGCTGATACATTCTCTTTGAAACACTTCATGAAGCCTTCTGATAGTGTGCGAAGTGTGTAGCTCCTTGAATTGGCTTGTTCACCAGACTGCCTATAAAACTCATGACCAGATGTAGATTTAATCACATATGTACAGTCATTAAAATTATGATTGGAATAAAAAAAATATGCTAGCAAAAACATGTATCGTGAAGCAATAATCTAATCAAATCTTTGAATGTGAATGAGTGGTAACTTTATTACAGCTACTGAGCTATTTAACTTTTGCTGTGCTTAGCCATGACCCTTTCGTATCATTCTGGATTATAGTTTAATAAATGTTTTATGTTCTGTTTTCCACAGAACTTTGAAGTTGAGGGATGGGTCTTTTAAAAGGAAGGGCATGATTGCCTTGGAATTGTCTTATTGCTTCACTCTAGCAGCCCATGCAGTGTTCCTTCTACGCACGTTGTTGTCCTGGGAGTTCAGTTAGAGGTAGAAGAATCTCGAGATCTGATATACACTTACAATGATTCCTGTGATCATAATGCTTTATGAAGTTTTCAGGTTCTGTCCATGTCTTGCCCTCAATGATTACTGAAATAGGAAAATACATCATTAGTTTATATCGTGTGTTCTTTTAGTTCAGGATACATAGCTCATGCCTAGACTACTTTTCATACTTGCTAGGAAAGTTTATAGACTTTTTTAGATACCAGACTAGGCTAGCGTTCCTTCTGGAAATCGATGCAGGCTACTGCCTTAATCTCAAAAGTAGTAGTTGTGTGATAACTTCAATAGTTAGCATTAAGTCGATTAAAAAGATTGAAACTACAGAACAGGTACTTTCTGGTTTTGAGATTTTATAGGTTGGCAGATCAATAAGATTTCACTTTCGAAGGCATCTCCGTTCCATGCCAAAAGAACATTTGTGTCTTTTGTTCCGTTCTAGATTCTGTCAGAACTCAAAATCTGACTAAATGGTACCTCTGCACAAATGTATGTGTTAAATTATCAATATTTTTTATTTTCAGATAATATTAGTATTATTCATGTCCATTATTTCCATTTCTCTCTTTTTTCCAAGTGAAATCTATATATGATCTGTTTTGTTATTGGTTGGGGTTTTTTTGTTTGTTTGTTAGCTTTTCCTTCCCCCTAACAGGGAAGTGTTTCCAGGCAATTCTTTTCACTTTTATCCTGACCAGGGATTCCCATGTCTCACTGTTCCCAGTTTCTAATCAATTTATTGCTCCAATAGCAAGAAAGTGTTTGTGCCAAATGTGAATACTATCTCTTTCAGCTCAGATTCCTTAAAGAACATTTCCCCTGGGTTCTCTCCAACAATGTTTTCTGTTCTTACTGATTTTCCAGAAGCTTCATATTGTACTTTGTACAGTATTACTCAGATTATTTTCCTCATTTAATATTCCAGCCAAACACCACGCAAACAAGAGGCTTAAATGAAGAGCCCCTGGGACCCCGTAGAGCAAATTGGACATATATATTAGGCTATTACATTAGTAGATTATCATCTTTTTCCTCCTCCACTTAGATTTCTTTAATCAAATTAACCTGTCAAATAAAATAAATAATGATAATAATATATTTGTTTCTGCTTATTGCTGTAGGGCAATAAAAACGTGTCCACAAGGGCTGAGGCTATCCATTGTTCAAGAGCGATTACATTTATTTTGAGCAAAATAGAGTACGAGCAACTAGGGTTCTCATTAGGCCACCTGAAAAACTGGAGAATTATTTCAGTGGAAGGGGCATCTGCGGCTCATCTCCTGTTCATTTCTCTCCTGTATTTTATGCAGCGGAGATATTATTTTCCCTAAAGCATCTCTGAAACATGAGTGGCAAAAGTATTTGTGAGAGTCGTGATCATGTTTATGCAGCCACTCTGGATAATTTCTTCTATTATTTAATTTTAGCTATAGTAGAACTGGCAAATCAGCATGCATCGATCTCTAAAAAATGTTTCCCTGGAAACATTGTTTTAGGGGAAAGGTAGGAAGCTCCCAAGAAAGATTAGCGAGCCTCTGACGTATACAAAATATGATGGATTACATCATGAGGATAAAAAATATGTTGTGTGTTATATAGTCTATGAGATAGTAATCATTCTTCTGTTTTAATGAGAACGCTACTCAATTAAGAAGTTGCTTGTGGGGAACAATCTGCCCCACTGTCAGGTGGCTAAGTCGGGTGGCAATCTGCATTGGTTTTGGGGAATATTTTTTAATCTGCTATTTAACTTTTTTAGTCCAAATGGAGATTTCAAACGCATCTCTTGCCATTAATCCTCCCCTATTAACCTCCTGGATTATAAGAAGAAATCAAACATTATTATCTTGTAGGACAAGTACAGTCCTTGGACTGTTGTTTTTATAGCATTGGCAATGCTCAGATACTGCAGGCCTGGGCGTACTTAGTGATCACACAGAGATAATTTAATCAGTTGCTGAAGAACTGAATATATTTCCTTACTTCAATTCTGTTTGTCTATCTGCATATCAACCTATTTTTATGTCCTCTGATATTTCTCCTCCATGGAGATACTAAATAGAAAATTAGTCTAGAAAGTGTTCATTTTATTTTTGTTACCTTTTTTGTCTGTTGATTAATATGTGGGGTTTTTCGTGTTTCTTGGTCTGATCCTCTAAGTGAATAACAATAGAATGACCTTGCTTTCTTTCTCATAACCTTTTAGGAAGGCACCTGTTTTCCTACTGTTTTTTTCTTCTATCTATGTCATACCTACTGGAATGCAGATCTTTTTTCCTTTTAGTAATTCCTCTTCTGTGGATTCAACTTTTTAGTTTCCAACATTTTTGTCATCCTTCTGTGACCGATTCTTCTAATTAGACCCAAGTTTTGCTCACTTAAGGAATATTGCGCAGAGAAGGACTTGTGGTATCAAACAAAAGGTGCTAAATAATCCTCCTGTCTCCTACTCTGTCATGCTCTACTATTAGGACCATCTTAGGAAAACTTTACTGACAGCCTTTGAATTTATATTTTGTCCACTTGCCAATATGATCTCGTTTCTTACTAAGTTCACACTACGTGGCTAGGAAACCAGCAAAGGAGGGGAGAGACTTTACCAATGTTGTATATAGCCTTCTGCAAGTAAAATAACTGCAAATTTTTGTCTGGCCGTTATTAATTGTATAAAGGATCCTGTGTGTAAATCAGCATTTCTGAAGAGCATCCCCAAAAGATATCTGCTTGCTTTGTAAAGAAATTTGGAGGAACGTCAGAGAAAAGATTAGAGTTCCTCTATGAGAGGTAGTTTGCATACTGATGCATCTTTCTATTTGTTTGTAGTTACTATTCTATTTGTTTGTAGTTACTATTTGTTTTATCGTTTGCCATCTTCAGGAGGAGGACTTACACAAGTTTTCAAGAGACTAGGCTAAGTGGCAGCAAGGGCTATAATTCTCAATTTTTCTATGCTACAGCCCCATTTTTCTAATGACAACAGAGCATTGCTGCTTCTACATAGTTCGTGTACCTGCCCTGTGCCCCATAAGACAGTGGTGCCTCTGTCAGCCCTTGCAGTTATATAATTGGGTTTGCAAATCCATGACATAATGCTGTTTGTTCTCCAGCCGTAGTTTGGTGTGTGATTTTGAACAAGTTACTATGCCATTCTGTAGCTGTTTGTGTTCTTGTCTGTTGTCTGTTTTGTCTATTCCAGTGTAAACAGGCATATTCCTGATAAGCTAAATGTTATCAGACTTGATCCAGAGAGAAGCAATCATTATAGACATGGATCACAGTCACTGCGTTATGCTACTTGGTCTAACTTTTTCTCACTCCCATTAAAATCTCTCTTACTCCAGTAAATCGGCCTGGCTCACAGGGAACAGTAGAGAATTTTCCTCAATGTATCAAATTATTTGTCTTTTTCTCTAGTATTGGAGCCCTATACTTGCTTGACCAGACACTGCAGGATGATGAGAGCACCCGCTGAAGCACATAGCTGAGTGTGAGAAGAAGAGGTTATCGTCTCCTGATGTGAACTTCACTCTTCGTATCAGGAGGCTTACTCGTGCCTATCTTTGAAAACTTTAATACAAAGGTAGGTTTAGCCTTTTTCAAATCTGGAAACTTGGCTGAACTTTCAGAGACCATTTATATGCATTCAATTCATGAAGTGATTGATTTAGTACACCAACAATCTACTGAATATGATGCTTCTACGTTTCTCTTTGGACTGCAGATATGTGGATGTGGAGATGAGATACTAAGAGCCTTGACAAAGCTGCCTCCTCTTTTTGAGAGTCTTGTAGAGAGTGTTTGGTTTTGGAATGTGCCTTCAGAGGCAGAAGAGAATTAAGTTGGTTTCCTCTGTATATAAAGATAGTAATTGTATGATTATTATTTTTTAGACACTGATTCTCTGTTACTGTTTCAAACCTTGGAGTCTTGTGGTTGTGGTCACGCTAGGAGCTGTGGACGGGAGGCTGTAGTGTTTTTTAGCCTCTGAGCTCTTTTTTGCAGAGGTCTGGATAAGAACACAAGACATTATAGTAGATAAGTTCCTGTCTGTTTTCTTTGCTTTACCTCTGTAAGGTAAAGCAAATGACGCAGATGAAAACCAAACTTTTTGTCAGTCGCGAGGACCTGTAGGAATCTATGTCAGTCTTTGTAAAGAAGTGCCATCTACAGCCTATCTTAGGCAAACTGTTCCCTGATGATTAAGGTTAGTAAATAAGTCTTGTATTTTCCTCTGAAATACACAGCAGGGAAGTTTGCAGCTAATGGGAATTTTGGATGCTCAGCAGCTTCCAGGGTTAATTTTTTCTCTGTAGGATTTAAAGCTAACATTTCAGGATCCTGCAGGACAAACTGAAGAATGTGTTTTGGGAGAAACGCCTAAACTATCAGAGGACAGGACTGTTTTATGAGAGTGTAGGTGCTCAAAAACCCGTGGGATTTTTATTTTATTCTTATAATCACACTTTATTGTTATAGCCTCTTAGACTTTGATGCTTTTTATTAGCCACAATTAGCAAAGGGTAGTTTACTTAAGAAAAATTCGTTGCACAGCTTTTGCTGTGCTTTCTATGTACTGTACTGCTTGTTCTGCTCAGTGTAGCTTCAGGGTGACATTTTACTCCCAAAACGCAGCCTAGTCAGCTGTAAATGAATAATGACTCCCTATTATCAAGCAGAGAATAGGACTTTCAGATATCCCCAGAGCCCGGAAATGTGCCTGGCACCTGTATCTCTTGTTCTAAATATCCTGGATTTTTCTGACCTCTTTGAGCTCAAACAGAGGATCAGAGGCATCGTGTGGGGAAGCTTCCTTATTAAGAGCTGTGAAGATATATCTATAATCAGTGTGTTCCACATCTTTGTGACCAGTTATTTTACTTAGCTTGATTCTGAAGTCAAAGGAACAAATAAAGGGAGAGCAGAATCAAGCTCTGATGAAATTTGAACTTATTTGAATGTGAAGCTGATTAGCTACAATAGAGAGAACCAACACCATGGTCTAAACCCCCTGAAATTCAGCACAGTGAGCTCCTGGATCTAAGTCTGTATCCATGTGAGAGATGTAAGCATCTCTAAGTTGTCTCCTTCCCAGAAATACAGGGCTGTTTCTCCATTGTGTAATGCTGCTGAGCTGAGAGATGACACAGAGGATGTCCCAGCTCCTGAACCCCTGGGTTTTCCCCAGGTGTCAGGTCACTCCTCCTCACAGATAATTGCTTACCATCATAATCTAAAAGAACTACATCTTCCATGACTAGATTTACAGGTACAACCACTTAAAAAAAAAAAAAGTATTCACGCACAGCGAGGTAAATATGTGGGTTTATTGCAGCCAAGCCACTCCTTTCCGTGCTCATTCCTTCTCAGACATCTGCTTGTGGCTGTTAAAACCCTGAGCACCTTTGGCAGGGGGATTGAACTCTGAAACCTGCAGCACCTGTAGCAGAGGAGCAATATTTGGGAAGGAATTGTTGTTCAAGGAAAAGCAGCAGCTTCAACTTGTGTCCCACGGGAGACAAGTGAATTTGAAGTTATATATTATATTAGACGTAGGGGATGACAGCAGTTTATCATTAACCTGAACTCTGCAAGAAGCATATAAGGAGAGAAAGAAGAAGAAAGACAGAGAAGCAGCCAGGATGGAATCCGACATAAGGATCAACAATGCTGCGGACATCTCTGTTATTGTCATCTATTTTTTGTTAGTCCTGGCAGTGGGACTATGGGTAGGTTGGGATTTTATTTTATTTTATTTTTTTTACTTAATGAGCAGGACGTTTATAGGGTCTTGGCAAACTGGCTCAGTAAATGAAAATGTATAATTGTATAAAGATTTTAGTGTTTAACGGAGATAAGTGCGCGGTGGAGAAAAAGCGGGTATTTACTGGAGAGGGGATGGTGACCTAGGCAGGCATCCGTTTAGGTGGATGAATGGAACTAGTGGGGGAGGTGGAGTAATGAGATTCGTGTGGGGAAGGAGCTGAGAGGTCTGATCAGTAAAGATCAGGCCACCTAGGCTCCCTGTAGAAAGCAGGCTACAGGTGAAGAGATGGGGTTTAGCACCACAGAGCACAGGGTCTGCAGTGAGAATTGCTGGTGTGAGGTGATGCCATAGGAAGTAGTGAGAAGAGGGAGTTGCACGGAGAACGGAGATGAAGTCAATGTGCGGGGAGGGCAGTATGGTGGTGTAACAGTAAAACTGCAGCTCTGACTGTTGTCGCACACCAGGGACTACAGATCACTCGGCAAAGGAGTGAGATGGGTCAAGATTGCAGGTGCCATTCAAAGGCAGTATTAGCGTGGCTTTTTTTGCCGGCAGGACCAAGACTACAGGGTGCAGTGCCGTTGAAACTATGAGGAAGGAACGGTTTCAGGGGTGGCAAGTGATGATTTTCTGGTTGTGATCTAAGCACAACGTTGCCTCCTGCCCTCACCCCAGCAATGCTGAATGTGCTGAGGACTGCAAGGGAAAACTCGGTACCTAATCCAAAAACAAAGCCCAGTGCTTTCACAGCTAATGGAGAAAGGCAGATACTATCCTATCCTTGGTGTAACCTCAGTGCTGAAGTGTTTGAAGATAACAGGCCAATGCTGTGAGCTACAAAGCTGTAAACAGTGGAATGTCACTAAATTTTGATTTCCTTGGGGCAAGCTCTCCTGGTCACCTGAACTCCTGACCATTAACAAGCGGAGAGGAGGCATTGTCCGACAGTAATCCTCTGCTTGCCAGGAGCATCCCAGGGGTCCATTTCACGGTGCAGAGAAGTCAGCTGCAAAACAACCCTCCCTTTCTAGTAGCCTTGCAATTTTTTGAAGAGCACTGAAAATTTAGGGCGTACACAAAATGGGCACAACTTTTTCTTTACCTGTTCATCATGGTAGTAGATGCCAAAAACCTAGCAAAAAATCTGAAGCCCCCAGTATACCTGAACACCTCGCTGTCTTGCGCAATGGAGCTGGGTCTTTGCCACAGAAATCTCGATGTTGGTGTAGTTGAACTTTGTATTAAAAGTCTGTGACAAAAAAGGGCTGATCTGTGGCTTGTCAGGCAATTGGATGCTGAGTAATTCCTGGAACTGTTTCTTTCCAGCAACAATGTCCTCTTTGTTGGGTAAATACTTACTTCAATTGCTGTTTGTAATTAAATGTAAATCTATTTGATTTACTTCCTTTCTTCTACATCAAAAGAAAAAATCTGACTCATTTTCCTGTCTTCTTTCTTTATTTGCATGTTCAAAGTCCCTCAGAGGAGACAATGGGAATCCAATATTTGGATCAGGGTCATTAACGAAAATTGGAGGAAGCTTCCCTCTAAAGCCCATCCTTTGACAAATACAAAATGAGTGTGCAAAAAGGAAATTTTAGATGGCTTCTTTTTTTGTGCTTGAGAGAGAGGCGGGTGCGGTGCTGGTATCACAACATGAAAATAGATTTTTGTAGGTATCTACTGGGGTTGGATAGCATTGAGTAAAAAACTGCACGCTTTCTGTTAATGAACTTACAATTTACAGTCTTTTTTGATGCCCGCAATTAAAGGCATTGCACCCCTGCTGAAGCGTTCGTATAAGCTTTTATTTGAGTGATCAAGTTTTTGGTTAATTTTATTTTAATGCTTTGCACTGTAATGAAAGGTGAAGCAATGAAGCTTGAATGGTTAATGTAGACCTCGATAAAAGAATCATTGTTCAGTTGTACTATTTTCTTCATCATAAGCTTGTTCTTTTTAGACACTCTGTTTAGTTCTTCCACTTTACCCTCTCCATATGTTTTATCCCTTCATTCTAGCTGTTTGTTCTTAGTCTGTGTGCTCCTTGCCTTACTTAAAATATGATTCAAGCTTGCTTGCTTTCTTTTTTTTTTCCTCAGGCTATGTACTCAAGCAACCGAGGGACAGTAGGTGGATTCTTCCTGGCTGGCCGAAGCATGGTTTGGTGGCCGGTGAGTGCTACATATTTTGTGTGTGTATATAAAACGTATGTATGTGTATGCGCACCCACTTCCATAAGACTGTGTCTGGTCCTTAAATATTAAGTATCTCTACAATACTGTTGAGACTGTGATGGCTATGCCGTGTAGATGCACTTCAAACTCTCTAGCCATGATGACCCAGGGTAAACTGCACAACAAAAGCCACCTGATAGTCAGGGAAAAGTGTTGGGAAAGTTGTCTGTGTTGAGCTCTGAGCTGTCTTGATTATGTGACCAACTTGTTTGATCCTAGATACATTAGTAATGTCAGTGTAGACAAATCCAGTGCTTCGCCTTTCAGCCCACTTTAAAACTTTTTAATATTTTGAATTTATTACTTCCACTGCATTCAAAGAAGCTGACTCATTTTGAGGTTGTCACAGAGAAGAATTAATTTACTGAGATTTTTCCTCGTATTGCTGTATGGTTTCCACTTTTGGTAACAAGTTCTGGTCTGTACAAGGAGAAAATCCTGGAAATATTATGAGAAGTTACTGGTAAAATATAGTTTAAATTTATTTAAGGATTATCTGTGACTGATATTGTTTGTCTTCTGTGGATCAGGACTCTCTTCCAAGGTGGAGAAAAAGAATCAGACTCAAAACATGTTCATAGCCATCAATCAGGCCTCTGGTAGAAAAGATATTAGAAACAATTACCTGTTTCTTCCAGACCATACAGTCTGCTGGTGTGACTTCTTGGAAAAGCAGACAAACCTGCATTTTCTCTACTACTTGTGTTGTACATGTTTTGATGTGCTTGAATGGAAATCCTGAAGATCCCTGATCTTGCATTCAGTCTCCAAAAATGTTTTTGCACTATATTAAGACTTTTGATTCGAGACTCCACCCACATGGATTCAGTTACAGGATCAGGGAGAGTGAGAGTAAATATTTGTTGTCTAAAAATTTAGGGATTTTCTTAAAGTAGCCTGGAGAAATGCCTACACGTCTTTCAGTCTTCTTCTGCTTCAGGGAGCTGCTCTCTGCCTTTGGAAGGGATCTGGACTGCCTCTTTAATGACATAAAAAGATTAAAGGCCAATGACAGTACAAGGTTTCCACATTTGACATAGTAGATCTGTAAAAATTCAGGTTCCATTGGAAGATTGAGGAAAGAGAAAGTTTCCAAGTTATTTTGAGATCAATCCCATGATTCTGGAGGGAGAGAAAAAACTCAAACAGATTACTTTGCTTAACTGTCTCTTTAATCAGTATGCCTGTCAAGGGTGAATATGAATACCCTTTTGTGCAGATGTAAATAAAGGTGGAAGAAGCAAGGCAGGAAAGACTCACCAGAAAAAAACTTCCCTCTCTGCAGTGGCTTTGCAGTGGCAGAGAACTCTTAATGATTCCCCTAAGACCCAGGGAAGATTACTTAATGCTGAGTTCTCAGCAAACACAAAACCAACAGATTCAGCAAGCTCCCTTGTCCAGTGGGAAGACAAAAGTGATGACCCCACAGTGGAGTGGTTGCTGCTAGAATCATCTCCCTCTCCTGCCCAAACTCTGCAAGCTCAGCATGGATGAAGTGCTAGTCATCAGTGCAGTCTAAGACCACCTCTTCAATCCTTCCCTTTGGAATGCCAGGAGTGTCTTTCTGCACCATAAAAATCAACCCTTCTTGCTATTCTTCCTGGTATCACCCAAAATAAACAAACAGCAAGCACTCAAACTGCAAACTAAATACCATGTCAGCAGCACCACCTTGGAAAGTTTGCCTTGGATAAAAAGAGATTCAAAAACATCTGTTCCCACAGTTTAGCAGGTAGGTAGGATGTCCATCACCCAGTGCAAAGTGGGCTGAAATGACTAGGAAACCAACGAAAGTATAGAAAGTTCAGTCAAAGATGTGATTTCAGTTTTGCAACAGCTAATGCTGTGTGTGCTTTTCAGCTTCTGTGCTTTGACTTTTGTGCCATATCAGGACTAACTTGGCATGGTTCTGGAAAGCCCAGATATGTTTCCACAGACTGTAGATGAGAGGCAGGGTGGGGGAAGTTGTTTTCTAAGTGCACTCTTATTTGTCAGATTTCTTCCTTGCAAGTGATTTCAGGATAGCGACCCTTGCCATGTAATTGTTTTCTGGAACAGAAAAAAATGAAAAAAATCCAAAACATCCTTCCACAAACGTGGTATAAACTTAATTCCCTTAAACAAATTCTATTTTTGAGTGGTTGTGCTCTGTTCTATGCTCTACAGGGCAGCCATGAGTGGCTTTTCTGACCCCACAGAGAAAGAGGCCTATTAGCAGTGTATTAGGATCTCTTGCTGACAAGTCTGGGAAAGGGATTCTAGTCACTTAAATGATATAACAACTGCGGTTTACTAGACTAGAGGAGACCAGCAATCAAGGGCTAGAGGTCAGTCCCTCTTTTGATACAGATTTTGCATATCTGTCAGTCATTTTGCCTGATTGCGATTCAATTTCTCAATGTATAAAGTAGGAGCAAGACAGTTATCCTGGGCCAAATCTGTCCAGCTTTAACTCTGGTTGTTGGCTCCAGCAGAATCCATGAAGGTTGCTTAGTATTCTGCAGAACCAAGCCCACAGTTAGTCTTTTCTGACTGTTCTGCTGAGGTAACAGGTCACTTTGTTAGTTCACTGAAATCACTTGTGTGGTGGATGAGCCAACTCAGTAGTTCCAGTAGTTAATTAGGCATCAAGATGTATAATTACATTCTCACTGATTACCAGAAATTGAAATCCATCGTGGGTTGATCTTAGTGGTATGAGATGCTGTGCCCTTTCCACAGTCTTTTTACAGAAACAGAGAGGAATCTTCAAGAACCTGGTTTTGGTCTCTTGGGCTTTCAACGGAAATGTCTTCAGGAAAGACACATACGGCTCTTTAAATACTCATAACCAGCTCTGCTTTCTCTAAAAAGACACAGAGAATCTCAAGGAAAGCAACCGCTTTGTAATAGTGGGCCTTGCAAACTGAACTTTAGCTTCTTTTGTTAGAGGAAGGAGTTAGGTTCAGCCAAATACTTTCTACCATTGTAGGAAATGAAGTACCTGTTCCTGGAGAACAGTCAGCTTTGGTAGCAGCCCCGCTCACAGGATTAACAGGGTTTCATGCACAATTGAAAAAAAAATAACCAACTTCAGTTTTGAAGCTTTCCTGCTTTTGATTTTTGTTCTTCAGGTTCTTACAGACAGAGCTGTCTGCACAAAATTATGGGTTACCTCATACGCTTCAGTTCCTGAGGCATAAATGCTAATAGGACAAAGAGTATCTGCTGGGCATCTGAAGTCCAGCTGTGGTTAGAAAGATTTACTGAACACTAAGTAGGAAGCATGCAGAGTCAAGCACATACTGCACCTTAAACAGAAATGTAACTCAGCTCATTTGTTGTCACTTACGTGTTGATCTTTGTGAGAGGTAAGAATTAAGAGAAAACCCCAAGTTTTTGCTTCACTTCTGCATGACTTTGATGGCCATCAGAACTGACCACTGGCACCATTTCTCTGATCTGTGCATCCAGTTAAGTTTTACGTATTCTCAGAATTCTCCCCACTTGCTGAATCTGGTGGTGCTGTGAGGAGCCAGGAAAGACAACGCTGAGTTTGAGTAAGATTTGTATTTCCTTTTCTCAGCTAAAGTGGAATAAGAAACTAACTTATTTTCTCAAGTTTCATGCAAAAAATCATGTGAAATCAATGGTTTTCAGAACAAAAAGAATAATAAAATAATCAAAGCAAAGCTCTGGTGGAAAAGGAAAAGTTCAGTGAAACAGATTTCTACAGAATCAGTCGGAATTTTCTGGCCAGCTGGGAGGTGTTGTTTCTGTCTCAGAGGACAAAGGTGGAAAGGTATCAGATCAGCCTGCTTGCAACTGTGCTGTTCCAACAGCCATCGGGCTTGTTGGAAGACAGAAATACATTATTTGATGTGTACTGTATATTCATCTCTCTCGCTTTAGTGAATTACGAAGTGTATAAATGTGGGTTTATGTGGCAATAATGCTATACATAGAATTCGCAAAGTAATTGGGAAAGCAGAACAAAAACCTGCATTTCTTCCTTTGGGTCTCAGAGCCTCGAAAGGGTGGCAGTAATATTTCATTGTAAGCAGTGTACTGATTTTTTCAAAGTGATTAAGGGTGATCCCAAAAAACTCAGGTAGGAAAAATGACGTCCTTCTGTCAGGATAAAGTCACATGTTGCAGGGAAGAGTTGTGAGTCAAAGAAAAGCACGGACAGTGTCACGGAGTAGTTCTCAAACAAGGGAATGAGAAATTTGTCCAGAGAAGAGGGGTTTGAAACGCAGCTTCTGCAGGTGACCCGTGAGGGGAGTGATACCTCAGGGAAAGGCTCATGGCCTTTCCTCATGGGTCTGAGGAAGCCTCTGCTGTTCTCTGCGAAGGGGCTAAAGGCCACAGGCAAGGTGTGCTTGGAATTGGGGAAAAGATTTGGTATCGAGCTAACACTTTCAAACAGGACAGCGGACATAAGAGGCATAGGATATGTATTTGCAGGTCCTAGGAGGAAGAAAAGCCGTAAGCTGTAAAGTCTGCACACTGTCGCTGCAGTTGTCACTGATTTGCAAAGTACCTTGCGTACGATTCGGCACAGTAAGTGCCAGGATGTCAGTGCATCCTCAAGTTAATGAAAAGAGCAAGGTGAAACAGTTAATGAATAACATGGAAAAAACATAGTGATCATCATCTCTCTGCAGTGTGGTAGTACTTCTGAACAGAGTACTCTTGTTAAAACCTGACCTCTTAAAAGATTTTGAAAGAGTTAATGTTCCACGTTGGCCTCAGGTTAGTTCAGTTTTTGTCCTCGCTTTCCCTCTTAACAGCTTTTGTTCCTTTCAATAACTTTCTTTGCTTTTCCTCCTAGATCTGTTTTTAAAATCAATTCACTAACGCATTCACTGAGAACAGTTAACACTTCTAGAAAATTGTTTCTCTCTGTCATGCCCCAGTTTCAGCCCAGCATGCTTTAGGTCATGCACAGGTGTACTGCAGCATCTACTGATGGCAAACAAAGCAATTCCAGTAATCAGCCTTTTCAGTACGAAAGTACTGCAGCGGTAAGTTCTTCAGCAAGACAGCTTGGGCCCAGAGCCCATCTACCTTCTTCCCTCAGCCTTAAAGCACTGCTGTGGCACATTGCAAATTTCCCCTTCCCCTCTGGCACCGCAGCTAACAGTGCAAGCATATTTGGTAAACACTCCTATTACTTTAACCACACTGCAGTTTTAAGGGTAATATGCATTTTCCCAGCTATGAAGCCATGTCCTACCTTTCCATGTACACATTACAATAGAAAACATTTTTTTAAATTGCACCCATTATTAATATGTGTTCATCTTACAGTTCTGCTGCCCTGGATGTTCCCTAATGGAGAGAAGAAAATTTAGAAAGTGAAGGTGGTATCTGCATTCACATTATTCTGTCCTTGCACAGGCCCTAAGTATGTTAGTAATTTTGCATTGTTTTGGTTTGATTTTGTATTTTCTTGCGATGCAGTTGTAGTCTGGGGAATACAGCATCGTCAATGAATGCTACAATACGTCCCAGGGTTTCAGGCACTGAGCCAAAGCTTACTACAGCTGTCAGTTCTTGAAGTTCTTCATTAGCTGCTTTTGTTACTTGGATGTGCTTGCAGCACATTGTAAGGTTTTGAAACGGGGGAGGGAACATATTAGGTAAAATCAGAGATTGATGTGGTTAATCTTTTCTGGTGATGGCATTTCTTGTAATCTAGACTAAGTTTAATTATTTATCTCCAGGGAAAGCAGTGGAGAACAGTGCTAATGGCTGGTGTAAATGGTGTTTTTTTGTTCACAATCATTGCTGGGAAAACGTTGTTGCTGTCACAAAGAGGATAGAAGAAAAAGTTTTCTTTATTACCAGTGATCTCTCTGGCTTATTTGCTAATACTTGGTGCAACACTTATTCCTGTAGAAATACCCGTCATATGACAAACTGGTTACATTTCTGTAGGGCACAACTGACTGCTAGAAATGTGTTAAAAAAAAAAAAATCCAGAACGGAGTGAACTTAAAGACAGAAATTTTCTGTCACAGCAAAACCCAGTTTCACTGCAAAAAGATTGGAAGAAATGAGATCAAACTGAGAAAAGAAGGAAAAAGTAAGCTTGGAAAAGAGAGCGGGGTGCTCTGATGAATTTTATTTGTATGTTGCATATAAAAAATGGAGGAGGAAAATCTATTTTGCGATTAGAGATCAGGATTGTGAGATGAAAAGCGTGGTGGCTATTCCTGGCGATGGCATAGCTCTGTAGAATAAATCTGATTGTCAGAGGTGGATTTCTATTCGTTTTATCCTCCTGAATCTCAGGCAGTCATCCCTGTGCTCTCAGAAAGATTGGCTGAACTTTTACTGCTACTCAAAGAACTTACTGCAGGGACTGCAGACCTGGAAATTTGTCACATTCCCTTGATATACATTTTAGGACCCTAAAAATCTCCCACTGAGTTGCAGACAAGGAATATTTCTCCCTTTTGTAAGGTGACTCCAAACATATTCCAACCACCTGTACTTGGAAACTACATAAGGAGAATGTGCCGGATGTAGTTCCTGCGTTCATATGTCTAAAAAAACATTTTTAATCACCTTGGAATCTTTCAACATGAGAGGTCTACCTCAAGTGAGAGCATTAGAAGAGGTAGAGCATTAGAGCAGATTCTTTTGTGTACTTTCTATATGCTTTTATTTAACTTTTAACCTTGGTTGATTTTTCCTTTGTAGCCTTCAGAGCACATAAGGAAAAAATAGAAGTGAATAAAAAAACGTTCACTTGCCTTTTCATCTTGGGACTACTCGAGCTCACGTCTTCTGCCTACAATACCCAACCCAACCTCTTCTTCATGCTTGAGTTCTCACCCTGCATCCTTCAATGTCTGACCTTGTAAATTCTCATTAGACATTTCTGCTGCCTTTAATAGGTTCATTTTGAGGAAACGAAGCGCATATCTTTTCATCTTTTCTATTGTCTGACCTGTTTGATGAAGGATTACATCGTTTGGCACAATCTCTTTTGTGAATGGGTCCTGCCTGTCTGTGATCCAACATAAACCTTTCATTTTTTTAATCTCTTCCTGTTCATCAATTCCTATGTTCTTCCCACTGTTCTGTTTGTGTGATCAGTGCAATATTTGGGGGTCTTAGAGATCCAGTACTTCTTAACTGTAACTCCTTGATTTGCTATTGTTTGTATCTTCCAGAAGCAGTTTCTCAGCAGATACTTCTGCCATGCAGCTTTCAGAATCTAATTGAGTAATTGAATATCTTTTGACTAAAAGTGAACCAAGTACAAAGTCTGTACAACTCTCATGGATGATAGATGTAGTTCCACAGACTGGAATATGAAATGGGGAGTGGCACTTTGACAAGTAGATAGGCACTTATCGTTCCCTCCTTGAGCAAAACAGATCCCGATCTTCCCTGATCATTTGGATATCAGCCGAATGTTAGTTAGTCAAGTTTTGCAAATATTTTTAAATCTCTATTGGTGTAGTAACCTGTTTGACTCAACTGGAAGGAGATCTATGCGACATCCTATTCTTTTTCATCGTTGTAGATATAATGGCTGGAGTCTCAGGTGTGAGGGGGAACAACAAGAGGGAGTCTTGAAAGTTGCCAAGGAAGTTGGTTGTCAGTCATTCTCATCATCACCATCTGATGATAGATAAACACGAGTTCAAAACGCCAAATTAACCTAATCTTTTCAAGTTACCGTGAACAGGACTTAAGAGCCAAGTATTGTTCTTTCTGTTTCCAGATTGGAGCTTCTCTGTTTGCGAGTAACATTGGCAGTGGACATTTTGTGGGAATAGCAGGAACAGCAGCAGCTGGAGGAATTGTCATTGGAGGATATGAGTGGAATGTAAGTGGCATGCATTTAAGTGAACATATTTGTGACATCATAATTATCTGCAGATGTTAATAAAAATAACATTGCTTAGTAATTTAGGACTGTCAAAAGTTTGTGCTTGGCAACAGTTGTTTTCTGTACAGGCCAGTAAGTGCCAATGTATTCTCCTATTTAGATCGTCCTCCTTGGTCCTTGTCCAAGCCACTGGGAGAAGATGACCCTTCTGTTTTGAATAAGGCTTTTTAGAGAGAATTTGAACCAAATAAATTGGTGGATTCCCTCCTCTATCTTTTGATTAATGCTTCATATCTTCTGGTTACTTTTAAAGTATTTATAAAGAGCACTTTCAGACTGCAGGGTGTTAGGGAGAATTTATAAGTTTTGTAATCCATAGTATTTTTTACAGCATTTTCCTATGTAGAAATTGCTGAAGGGGCTTTGATTTCTTCCATAGGCTGTAAGAAATTTTGGACACCCTTCATAACCACCTGCATGCCAAAAATCTTTTCCTCTTTGCTTTCTCCTTCCTCTAATTGTGTGTGTGTTTTGCTTATGGTTGCAGTATAGGGTAGAGACATCCAAGCTGACTTTAAATGAATTATTTGGGGTACTGGGAGTAGTGTTAACTGCAACAGCATGGAGATTCACATGAGCTAATTCAGTCCATTTCCTTGTATTCTTAGGGTCTGTGGGTGTGGATAATAATGCCCTTGTTCTGCTTAATTCACCTTCATGGCAGGGATTATACTATGACACAAAGATCTTAATGAGCATACATAGGTCGATACTTTCCTTTCATGTAATTCTGTGCAGTGAAAGAAGCATACCACCCGGAGGGATTTGGCTTTTTTTCCTTAGCAAGTAGATGGTTTCTGCAAATAGTCAAGTACTCATATGATATGAATATTTAAGGGGAAGGATAAAGGCTAAAATGAACTGTGAGACATGCACAGTTAATCTGTTGTCTTTCTCTGTTTGATCACACCAGTCCTGTAACAAAACTGATTCCCCTTCTCTTTGTGGAAGAAACTAAGCAAAAAAACCCAGAGCATGCATTGCTTGAAATTTCATGGTGTTCAAATCTCTAGGACCCGTATCCTTCTTCAAACATATCCACCTCTAACACTTAATCTCCTGGGAGATTCTCTGTGGACTAGTATCAGTACATGGTGTACAACAATTGTTGTTTAGGAAGAAGCAATGATGCATGTGTGTATTTGAGCAGATATACTACCTAATTCATTACTTATGACATAGTGGGACTGGTGTACAGGTTAATAGACATAATGGAAATACTGCTCTTGACTGTACAATCTGATTCTCCTCTTGAAAGAAACACTAAGTTTGACTGTTATTGTGCTTGTGTATCACCATTATTTCACTGAAATTATTTCTAATTTGTATTAGTATGACAGCAGAAGCTGACCCAGTATTTCTTGTTCATCTTATGATTTTGACCTAAGGGCAGAACTTAAAAGATACAATCAAAAAAGCCCTCTAAGCCATGTGGACAGAATAAATGCAGAGTGCAGCTCTGAGAGCAGGATTTTGTTCTGTATTTGTCAGTTTATATATGTGCAACTTTATATCAGACAGTATTTGCCAGCCGTTTCAGTCAGAAAACTGTGAAACTGCAATACAGTAACATCTATAGTTCACAAAATACACATGGTAACATCAAATATATGAACAAATGGTAATGTGGAAATACAGAATATTTTACAGAATGCATGTGGTACACCCTGTACAGTATGTGAGATTGTTGTAAAACATAGGGCCGTCTCACAGAGACCCAGTGCAGAAGGCAGATAATGATCAAAACAATAATCAAAAGAAGTGCTGCTCTCCCCAGTACCTAGACTTGCCAGTGTCACAGCATGCCATTGCAGCATACCCGATTCTGAGTGGGAAAATATCGTGCATTAGTGGCTCTGGGATCAAGATGCTAGCAAATAGGTCTCAGGTAGCAAACTTCACCTTCCTTCATATTTCCCAGGAGCAGTAGTCTTATGGGCTCGTTGCATTTTAACCATTGTTAAACCAGGCTCCCTGGGCCTGCTCTGAAGAGGGCTAGGATAGTCTGCTGTTGCTAGTGGACTGATGCTTTCATACTAGAAGGCAACCCTGTGAGCAGAAATCAGCTGTTTTTCTAAAAAACGTTTTATTATCATGTGTCTTCTCTGGAGCATGAAATCCAGGCTGCATAATACCTGACAAATATTTTTTGCCAAGATTTCATTCCCAAATTTTCAACAGTAAATCAAAGGACAGAGCAGTTCCTCCTCCCCTCCGCCCCTGCAATCATAGAGTCATAGAGTGGTTTGGGTTGGAAGGGACCTTGAAGATGATCAAGCTCCAACCCGCCTTCCACTAGACCAGGTTGCTCAAAGCCCAGTCGGTTCTCATGGTCTCTGGCTGCTATTGGGTCTCGTAAATGGTCTTCAGGAGTGCTATCTAGAAATAGGAGGCTAATTCAGCTGTTCTTGTCTTGGCTGCAGGCTTTGATATTTGTGGTTATTCTGGGATGGCTGTTTGTACCCATCTACATCAAAGCTGGGGTAAGTCAAAACAGCACGTTACGCTTTTCTTTGCCACTCATGCTTGTGGATCAGATCTTGAATGTTGCAAAGCCATTATGAATAGCACGAGATCTGAGGATGCTAGAACTGTACTATATTATGTCTGTATGTTTAAAAAGTGAGGATTCTCTGTTCTGAGACCTGAGCTGAGAAGTGCTTGGTACTCTCTCCTTTGATTCTTGGAGCTGCTTTTCCTTGCAACTGCATTTGCAGCTCTTCTCCCTTTGCCCTTCACTCCTACAGTATCTGAGTAGCAAAAAACTTCCTCTAATTTGCTTTATAGTTGTTCCCCATTATCTGAAAATTTCTCTATCCTCCCTGCAGGTGGTGACAATGCCAGAGTATCTGAAGAAGCGTTTTGGTGGGAAACGGATTCAGGTCTACCTGTCAGTCCTTTCTCTGATCCTGTATATCTTCACAAAGATCTCAGTAAGTAAAACTTTTACATAATTTCTTCCATCCTACATTTATCTAAAGAAAAGAAACTCCCATTTACAATATTGTTAACACAATTGGTCAATTGTTTCTGGTTTGGAGCCCTTGGTTGAATTAAGTGTTGATTTTTTGTTTTCTTTATTCTGTCTAGTGCGATTGTGTATCCAGATCTGTTCTGAAATCCATTTTTTTTCTGCCTTCTTGACAGTATCTGTTGATGCTTTTTGTGCTTTCTCTTTCTTTCTCAGGTTTTTAAGGGCTACTTCTATTTATGCTCTCCTCTAGAACAAGTCAAAGTGGAGGGCAACTTGTATTACAGTCTATTATCTTAGGGATCTGTGAAACATGCGGTGGAAGAGGTCACAGTCTATCAGTTTGTACCCTTTTGTCTGGTTCAATTCTCTGAGAAATAATAGCTGCTACTTGTTTAACCATGTAGTTTTAGAAACTTTTTGGTATTGCTTGGGCATACAACATCCCAGTCCAACACCCTGGCCCTTCCACTAAGGGGAATGAACATTTCTTCTTGGTTCCAGAAGAAAAAGTGTGCTCTTGGGTTTTTAGGGAGCAGGAATTTATGTCCCCAAACTTCATATTTATCTGTTTTAGCATCCTCAGGTGAACATGCCATAAGTAATGTAGATGAAGGAAAAGAGCAAGAGGGCTATGGAGAAAAAGGGAATAATAGGAATTAGAAAATAAGTGAATGGAGAAATGCAAAGGAGGGAAAGTATAACAGCTGAGGTGAGAGGAAGGAAAAGGAGAGATTCTTTTATTGGACAAGTGGTGAGTATAAAGTTTAAAGTGCTATGAAGTTAATGTTTATTAAGTGGTTGTGTTGCTGTAAAGTAGTGGAGAGGTGGTATTTTCCATATGTCTTGAAACTACCAAGCCTCTGAAGAAGTCCACAGTTCAGGCATACCTCAAACTGTTGTTTTGCAGAAGTTGCCATGGCAGATTACTCTTTGCCCTCTGAATGGGAGCCGAGTGATAATAGTGCAATTTAAGCTAAAAGATTGGCCTTTTGCTCTCATTCTCACATCTTCATGATAACTGATCCTTAGAAAGGTTATAAATTAAACAGGTTGATACTGTGGAGCTGGCCTCAGAGTTGGATTTCCATATATTTCAAAGGAATTAGTTAATTTGCTGCTGTTGTGCTTAACTACCACAATCAGAAATCCTAGGTGCGATACAGTTCTGGCAATTCTAGCAGCTGAGAAACTCTTCCAGTCAGGTGACTCGCAGTCCTGTTCTGCAACACATGTTTGTAATGAGCCCATCAAGGTGTTACGTAGGTTCTGAATTTACTGTCCATCTTTTATTTCCAGCCTCTATCATGCCTAAGGATCTGGTCATGGGATTTCGTGCGGTTTCAGTTGGAATGTTTTGCTTCCAGGCAAGACAGATTGTTCATTTAAGCTTCCAGTGTGGTCATGAGGCTGAAGCACCCTCTCCTGCTCTTGCGGTCCTGTCTTAGGGAGCAAAGCAATAGTAAGAGATCCATACACCAGCAGATTACCTGGGCCCCACTCTACCAGTGGCCCATCCTAGCTTCCCATCAACTCAATTATTCCAGATTTGCGTGGGCAGTTGCCATGGAGCTGGGTCTCTGTGCCACACAGGGAAAAAATCTGGCACACAAGTTCCTCTAACCATCTGTTTTGCTTCCTCCATCTGCCCAGAACAACTCTGACAGTGTCTGTCCCATGTGCAAATGTGGCTCAGATTTCTGCAGTATACAAACATGACTTCTGCATTGTTGTCTTATGTCACTGTATTCAGTAGGGCAGGATTTTCCCATGTCTGATTTACTTGCCATGTCTTATTCAGAATAGGCAGAACAGTCAAAGTCCTTGGAGAGGTTTCAGGTACTGTCAGAGGATGTCAAGTAGGTTTTTCTATACCGTGCTATGCAACACCATGCCTAAATTGTCTCCAGATGAATCAGCTCCAGAAGCAGAAAGGGAAGGGCTGTTCCATCCTGTACTGTAGCTAGCTTCTTTGTGCTGTGTGGAGAAATGCATGCCACGTGAAGATAGCACAGGTCTCTCTTCCCAGAGACACGTCGTATATCCAAACACACCAATGTATTGACAACCCATGCCATAGCTGGCTTGGAGATTTGCATTTTACTTCCTTGACTACTGCTTTTGCAAAAACTCCCTTGTGATCATTTGGGCTTATTGAGATTCGATATAGAAGGATGGATTTCTGCCCTGCCCTAACGAGAAGTCACACCTATCAGTTTGACTGGCAGCGATACTTACTGCTGCTTAGCCTTGTAGAAGAGCGATGTCTTGCTTCTGGGGTAGTTATTTCATGTGCTGCTTCCTTGATGTGTTAAAATATTATCTCATGTTACTAATAGTAGAACTATTATGGTGCTTTCCAATCAACAATATAGTAGGTCAGGTCCTGTAATTCTCTTTCTGGCCCAGTGCCCACCACCATGTGTTGATCAGGTTCCCTTTGCACGCCTTTGTACAAGGTCGTTACCATTTCTCTCTTTTCCTGCACATTTTCTGTGTATTTTTTATCAATTTCTCACCTTGTTTTGTGGCTAATCAACTACTTGCGAGACAAGGCAATGCTGCAAGGTGTTGATCTTTGGGATCAGGACACACGTGGTCTTTGAGCCCAAAGGATTTCTGTTGCACAGGTGCCTCACATGTACGTGCTTCCTAAGCATGCAGTGCTTTGTGAGTAATGCCCATAGCAGCTTTCAGGGGCTTGCTAGCCACTAGCATTGCTGGTATTGGGTTATTATGCCAAAGAAAATGGCCTAGTAAAAATAAAATGTTGATGGAGAGTAATTGACTAAATTATGACAAAACAGAAGGGAATTAAGACCAGAATGCTTTTGAAGAAATCAGAAATGGTAAACCAGAATTTCTAAATGTGTTACAGCATTTTCTTTACGTTCATTGTGCATAATTTCAGTAGTAAATGTATAGCTATAGACTTACCAGAAGAAGAGGAGGTAGGACAACGTCCTTTTAGAACTGCATGGTGTAGGAGGTAAAGAGTATGTGCCACTGCCCTGACTCACACGTTAACATTGCAGCTGGATTCACTCAACTGGCATGTGTTCTGCCAATTGTTCTTGTATGATCTGTGGACGGCTTTGGAGAGATAGTTTGTAATATAGAGGAAAGATTTACTCTATTAAGAGATAAGATAAAGATTAAGTGGTGTCCATAAAAGAGAAAGGGAGAAACAAAGAAATACTGGATGGAAATAATCTAATTGGGTGGAAGGAGTGTCGAGGCTGGAGGGTGACTCCGCAATTCGAAGAAGCTGATATATTGCTCAGGATGCTAAATAATTAACTATACATTTGTTTGTGAGAGGTCATTTCAGGACCATTAATATTTAATGCAATGTAGTCTGAACTAAAGCCAAGAACGATAAAAGAAATATCTGGGACATAAGCTCATCAGTGGTGTGAAAAATAGGAAAAAAATTACTATAAAGTGAAGGGGCAAAGGATATGGTCTCACAGCCACTAGGGTTAGGAGCTAAAAGTGCTGGTTTCCAGTTCCAAATTAAACCCTGTAAGAAATCAAATCATCTCAAGCTGATCCAGAGGCAGAGTTTTGGGAGTGGCACCTCTGTTGCAATTCACACTCTGCTTCACAGTTGTTTTCTGCACTTCAGGGCAGTAGGGCTGGAGGACCTCTTACTGCAGAGGTCTGTACCTCTTCCTCGTTCTCCAGAGTGAGCTAAAGGTGAGATCATACCCTGCAGTCTTGGTTTCAGTGTTGCTGGAATGAAGACGGTTTCTTCATCCAGCATCTCCCAGCTACTCAGACTGTGTAACTGCTTATTAATATATCTGCCCTGCCTTGCCTCAGCCTAGCGTGGGCAAAAGCAGTGCAAGTGCCTGTTCTGTGGTCACAGGCCCTGGCTGTCCCACGGCCTGGCCTGTGGAACCCCCTGCTCCTCCAGCAAGCTGCCGCCCAGCTGCCCTGCAGCAATCGCGTGTGCAGGCTTTACCGCACGGCACGTGTAATGTTGTTTATCTTTGTTCCTCAGACCCTGCATATGGGCAGTTCCTGCAGCTTTTTGCATCTCCTGAGCTTGCTGAAAGCCACTAGGGCTTGTACGGTTAAATATAACAGCGTTCCCTGTGTAGAGCCCCTGTATTGGTGGTGTGGTATACAGAAAGGAGGCATGCAGGTGGGATTGAAGACGAGCCCATGAACTGGATGCTTAGGAGTGCGGATAGGTACAGATGCAAACCTCTTATGAAAGCGTGATATACAGTAGTGCATTACAAGTGCACTGGGGGAGATTATTCTGATTGCAAACCTGGATAAATAATATTAATGCAAATTATCTCTAAATCAAGAACTGATTTAATACAACTAAAATCCCAGAATGTTACTCTGAAACCCGAACAATTCCTTTCTTACACAAGAGCTAAAGGTCTCTTTTGTTAGCCAACTGATATAAATTATTCTGACAAGAACTTAAAAATAGAGATAATATGTTTGCCTTTAATCACCATTTGTCCTGAACCGGCAAGACTAGCTATACCACATGTATGCAAGCAGTAAAGAGAAAGGAAGGGACGTATAGAGTAGTATTAAATGAAGAGAACCATGCTGTGTCTTGGAGTCCATGCTGTCATAGAGTCCATCCCTGCACATAGCAGCAAGTCTAACCCGAGTTTTAAGTAATTTATTATTAAACTGTCGCTCAGTGTGTAAGCACGGAGCAGTGAGGTGACTGTGTCTAGCTAAAATGATCTGTTGAAAAAGACCTGGAAATTCTTTGACAAGTGTTACAGCTCTTGTACTGAAAGCTGCACGGCACCAAGAGGAGACTGGCAGTTACACTAAAACAGCCTCTGTTTTCTTTTTGCCTTTTTTTTTTTTGTGTGTGTGCGCAGCACTGTAAGGGGCAGAGCTGTGTATTTCAGTACCCTCATCATGAATGTGTAATATACCATTGTAATGAATTTAAACATTGCTTAACCTATAATTTTTTCTTTTATAGGCAGACATATTCTCTGGAGCTGTATTTATACAGCTGGCCATAGGGCTGAATCTTTATTTGGCCATAATTATCCTGCTTCTTATTACTGCTCTTTACACCATCACAGGTGAGTTTGCAGAGCAGTCTGATAAATCAAAGAAGTTAGGGAAACCAGAAAAAAAAGAGGGGAGGTGGGTAAGAGGGGAGAAATTAAAACCCGAGAGGGGAGTTATTTACAGTGGTCTTTGAAAGAGAGAGGTGGTGAAAAAAGTAAAAAAAAAAAAAAAAGGGTTTCCACTGAGACATTTGCATAGGGGCTAACCTATTCGTCTTGATTTCGTTTGCCATTAGGTGGCCTTGCAGCTGTGATTTACACAGACACCTTACAAACGTTTATCATGGTAGTGGGATCCTTTATTCTCATGGGATTTGGTAAGTAAATCAGATTAATTAAACTGGAATGTTCAACCACAAATCCCGTGGTGGCTATGGAAATGGATCCTGCAGTGTGGAACTCTGTTATCTTAACAAGCAGATTTCAGTTCATACACCTGTTTATCAGGGAAGAGAATAGGCGTATTGCTAAGCCCTTTAGTCCCTGAGACTACTCCGTCTCCAAAGCACAGGTGAATCTGTAAGGTTATATATAGGATCCCACGACAGAACAGGACTTGCGGTGGCTAATGAGGTAAAAGCAGTTGTTTGCAGATGATGGTGATACTCCTGAGAAGTTCAGAGAGTATCTTGTTTTTTAAGAAGATTATAATTTCATAGATATTCAGATGCTAATGCATGAAAATTTCTGATTCAAAGCAAAGAGCTGTTGGTCTCATTGCATGTTTTTTACTTGTTTCTAGCTGCTGACTTGTGTTAATACCACACAAACATATTAACATTTCAAGTGAGCCTTGTAGTTGATCTACGGATGTCCTTATATTGCTAGCTGGACAAAAGGTACAAACTGAATGTTAACAAATAGGACAATGCGTGTGGCCAGAAGAACGTACGCATTTTAAAACAGGAATCATGCTGTCAAACAGAATTAATAGGAAGGCATTGTTAGAAAGAAGGAAGTGGTGTAAGATTCCATGAATTTGTAGTGACCTTTCCTTATCCTTCTAGTTACTCAGTGCTTGGTTTTCCTCTAGCTAAGCCTTTCACTGAAATGGAATCATTCCACCATTGTTACAACAGAAATAACTTCAGACTGACCTAAGCCAGTGAGACCCTGCCTTAGGTTCTCCCTAGGTTAACAGTGTGGGGAAGTAATGTATCTTCATTTCACTTCTTGGCAAGGCATGTATAAGAGACGTTGAGACAGTGGAGCCTAAACCAACGTTTGTGAGCTATACAGAAACCTAAAAGGAAAGGTCACTTTGGTTTTGCGTGAATGCTTACAAAACACTGTATACCGTTCTCTGAAAATGTTGATGTATACTGGCTAGGGTTTTTTTACATCCATATTCTATGATATTAAGAAGGTTTTTCTCCTTGCATTTTATAGCTCTATTTGAGATTTCAGTATTCAATACTTTATTGCTACTTTTACTTTCTATTTTTCAGCATTTGCTGAAGTAGGAGGGTATGATGCTTTCATGCAGAAGTACATGGAAGCAATTCCATCCAACATCTCCTATGGGAATACTACGATTGATCCAGAATGCTACACTCCTCGTAAGGATTCCTTTCACATCTTCCGAGATGCCGTCACTGGAGATTTGCCGTGGCCAGGGCTCGTCTTTGGTTTGAGCATCCTTGCTTTGTGGTACTGGTGCACGGATCAGGTAATGTGGAAGCCATGTGCCTTGGAAATGCAGAACACAAAACTCTGCAATCTAGTGTGATCTAGGGGTGCTCTTCCTTCACTGTAATTCAAAGCTGGATCACAGAACTGGCAGTTATTTCAAGACTGGTCAGTGACTTTTCAGTTTCTTGTTTCTAAACCCGTCCCACATGTGAGAAAATGAAATGGGTGTTCTTTCAATTCTTCTTATACACTGTGCCCAGCAAATACGGTCTATAAGTCCTTTGTCACTTTTTGTTTGTGACCATGTGTGAAAACAGAGAGGTTGTAATGTGAACATTTGTATTGGGTTTGCTTGGCAAGGTTTTGGTAGTGGTGGGGCTACAAGGTTGGCTTCTAGAAGCTGCCGGAAGCTTCCCCTAGGTCCGATAGAGCCAATGCCAGACAGCTGCAAGACAGACCTGCCAATGGCCAAGGCTGAGCCCATTAGTGATGGTGGTAGCTGCTCTGTGGTAAAGTATTTAAGAAGCGGGAAAAAAACCTGCAGAACAGCAGAGAGAGGCGTGAGACTATGTGAGAGAAACAACTCTGCAGACACCAAGGTCAGTGAAGAAAGAAGGTGAGGATGTGCTCAAGGCACCAGAGCAGAGATTCCCCTGCAGCTGATGGTGAAGCCCATGGTGAGGCAGGCGGTCCCCCTGCAGCCCATGGAGGTCCACGGTGGAGCAGATTTCCACCTGCAGCCCATGGAGGACCCCGTGCCACAGCAGGTGGATGCCCAGAGAAGGCTGTGACCCCGTGGAGAGCTCATGCTGGAGCAGGTTCTTGGCAGGACCTGTGGACCCGTGGAGAGAGGAACCCACACTGGACCGGGTGGATGCCTGAAGGAGGCTGTGGCCCCGTGGGAAGCCTGGGCCGGAGCAGGCTCCTGGCAGGACCTGTGGACCCATGGAGAGAGGAGCCCAGGCTGGAAGAGGTTTGTTGGCAGGACTTGTGAGCCTGTGGGGGACCCACGCTGGAGCATTCTGTTCCTGAAGGACTGCAGCCCATGGGATGGACTCATGTTGGAGAAGTTCATGGAGGACTGTCTGCTGTGGGAGGGACCCCACGCTGGAGCAGGCGAAGCGTGTGAGAAGCCCTGCCCCTGAGGAGGAAGGAGCAACAGAGACATTTGATGAACTGACCGGAATCCGCATTCCCCGTCCCCCTGTGCTGCTGGTGGGGAGGAAGCATAGACGTCGGGTGTAAAGTTAAGCCCAGGAAGAAGGGAGGGATGGGGAAGAAGGTATTGTAAGGTTTGGTTTTATTTCTCATTACCATTCTCTGATTTGATTGGTAATAAATTAAACTGATTTCCCCAAGTCAAGCTGTTTTGCCAGGGACGGTAATTGGTGGGTGATCTCCCTGTCCTTATCTCGACCCATGAGCCTTGCGTTGTATTTTCTCTCCCCTGTCCAGCTGAGGAGGGGAATGATAGAGTGGCTTTCGTGGGCACCTGGCATCCAGCCAGGGTCAACCCACCACCACGTTTACTTAGGAAACCATGCATCACATGATCCTTGTTAGACTTGGTCTAGATACGATTCCCCATTCAGTAATACTAGTTTGTTTCTCATTTGTGTGGCTTTCATCTTTGCATGCACAGTCTTGGGAGGATGTTCTTTATACGTCAGGTCTTTCAGTCTGGAGTCTCTTCCCCAGCCCTCCTTCCTAAAACCTACCATCCAGTTTCCCTGAGAGATCACACAGACATGAGTAGAGGAAAGTGTGCTTCTGCAACTGCAAAATGAGAATGTGTCCAATCTCTAGCAAGTGATCTATCTGCATTCTGAATTGTGAGAAAGATAGTTTTCACAATTTGTAAACAAATGAACAAAACCTCCAGTGTAACTCTTTATCTATCGCTCAGGTAAATATTTTATTCCTTTTGGGCTTTTTAATCTATCTGCTTTAAGACCGTGTTGTGAGAAAGAGTCTTAGCCCTTAAACATACACTGGATAAATGATGTTTTCCTTTACTTATTTCAAATATATCCTTTGACTTTCATGTGTCTTTTATTTTTCCTCGTGACGGAAACAGTAAATAGGCTCTTTCACAGAGGTTAAGAAGTACCTTGTATCTGGAACTTGGCATGGTGTACTCACAGAAATGCTATTCTTGGTTGTCATGCACGCTTGCCGTGTCTCATTGACAGGTTATTGTCCAAAGATGTCTCTCTGGCAAGAACATGTCCCATGTGAAGGCTGGTTGTATCATGTGTGGATACCTGAAACTCTTGCCAATGTTTATTATAGTGATGCCTGGAATGATCAGCCGAATTTTGTATACAGGTATGCATACGTATACAGAAATGCAAATGTTTTCTTGCTGCCTATCTCTCTCAATTTCCTATTCTCTGTCCCTTCCAAAATACTTGTTAGATTGTCATCTTGTCATCCAAATTGTCCAGGCACAGGTATGCACAAAACCTAACCACACTGTAAGAAGCCACAGGCCTTCCTCTTTTCCCTGATCCCAGGTTTCTGGTAATGTTACTGCTCTCTGTTTCAGGAGAGAGAAACTCCAGAGTGTCCCTGCCCAGCTGTCTGTTTGTTACAGCCCCAGTCTGGCTGAATGAGTGGAAAATGCTGTCGGGACTGGTAGTCTGCTGGCAATCAGAGGAAGAGGGTCATCAGTCACAGACAGGAATATTTTGGGCCGTGGACAGTCCCAAGTGCAGTGTGGGGGAAATGCCAGTCTCCCAATCTCCAACCACCAGTGTGTTTAACAGCAGGCAGAGAAGAGATGTTCAAGTTGGAGGGAGGTGTTCCTCTGCTTGTTTTTCTGCTTTCTTCCTTGTGCTGTTCAGTCTTGGTCTGACAAATTAATGCTGAATTTTTTTTTGACCTGCAGCACTTTTCGGTATTCTTTTAGAGAGGAAAGGAAGGATAGAACCTTAGAATCACCTTCCTCCCTGTCAGCAGGCTAAGGATGGTATCCAGCATGTCAATCCAGTGGTGCAACACAGAGATGAATTTTAGAAACTACAAATTTGGGAGCAATCTGTTGCTTACATGAACTTGTCTAACTCTGTCTCTTTACCCTCTTGTCAGATGTGGTGGCTTGTGTTGTGCCTGAAGTCTGCAAGCAGTACTGTGGCACCGCAGTTGGCTGTACAAATATTGCTTATCCAAAAATGGTAGTGGAGCTTATGCCAAATGGTAAGACACCATCTGTATTTGTTTGTTTGTTTGTTTTAGGAAAGGTGAGGCTGCCAGGCTGTAAAAAAGGTGATAGAGGGAGCCCAGGTCCCAGATTTAGTTCAAAAATTCTTGCTAGAACTATGCACTGTCAATCAAAGGGGCAGTCTGCGTTAGTTGTAGCTATAGATGCAGAATAACTACACGCTGACAGTGTCAGCTCTCAGCTGGCGAATACTGGTGATGAAATGGTAATGGTAATTTCTGTGAAGGTAAAAAATAACCTACTTTGGCAATGATTTATAAGACTGTCTCTGGCAGGGTTTCGAGTTGGAGGCATACACCTGCAGTCCTTCTGCTAAACCCACTGAGGTGGGAGGAGCAAATACTCTGTGTACACACGGTGCCATACCACACCTATTCAATGAGAGAATAAGGCGCTGCTCTGGAGAGGACTACGTATGCATAGAAGACAAATTTCTGCAGAAAACCACAGAACTGGTTCATAAGGCTAGAAAGACAGATTAGGATATACAGACCATGGTACTTCCCTGATATCTTTAGTACTTCCTCATTGTACTTTAACTATTGTACATAGTATTATTAAAATACTACAGTACTTCCCCATACTGTGTTGACTAGATCATACCATCTAGAAAAGTGACGCACTCCGATTTTCAAACAGTAAAAGAAGCTTTTTTTTTGCCAAAAAACTGGTTTACAAACACACCGCAAGCAAGTGAGCCCTTGCCTGCAAGCAAGAGAAATTGTTTTTATAACTGCTGGGGAAAGACTGCTTAGTGTTTTTTTCTTCTTATTTCAGCATTTAATCAGATAGCATTCACAAAAGTAGTACCTATGTTCTAAAAGCTCAAGACTTGCCCTGTCACTGCTGTGAATAGCTTTTCCAAAGCTCAGCAGACATCACTCTGTTTCCATTGCAAGAGAACGTCAGGCGGGCATCAGCACATAAATAGCCAGACATGCTCATAGCTGGCGGACTTGAAAAGGTCGGACAAGCGCTATGGATGCAGCCACGTACTTAGACTCTTCACAGAATGCTCATCAGTTTGCGTATCTTTGTATTTCAGGTCTGCGGGGTCTGATGTTGTCAGTCATGTTGGCCTCCCTTATGAGCTCCCTGACTTCCATTTTTAACAGTGCTAGTACTTTGTTCACTGTGGACATTTACACCAAAATTCGATCACGACCATCTGAAAAAGAGCTTATGTTAGCTGGAAGGTAAGCGCAGCCGAGTCTTCCCCAGCCACACAAACACAGCGAGCACCAGATGCGTTACAGACTGCAGCCTCCAAAAACCACACACAGTGCCTGGGTGAAAACCTGCTTTCGCTGTGTGCGGGCAGTGCAGCAGTGGCCTCCTGTGGCCTGACAGCCCGTCCCACTGTACTCTTCCCTTTGGGAAAACGCAAAGACCTTGTTTCCAATTTAATTGACAGTGGTGCATGAAGTAGCTAAACTAATTCTCAACACTTCCTACTGCTGTAGAAAGGGAACTATTTTGAAATATCTTCATAGGCTTTATGCTACACCATACTACGGCATCAATGAACTAGTTCTACTTGGTCTGCTATTGATTTGTCTCTACATATAATAAACAAAGGAAAAAAGTGATTTTCTGTGTTTTGATTGCATGTTTAGCTGTATGCTGACAGGTATTTGACAGCCGCTATATCCAACTTGGATTTTCTATGTTTGTTCAATGGTAATTGGCCATTATAATTGATTTTGCTGGCTGAAATACAAAATGGACGTTTAAATTATTAATTACTGTTTTTTTCTTTCTGATAGATGCTTCTAAGCAGGTGGCTAATTGAATATCTGGCTATGTTTACAGAGCATTTATGTTACTTTTAATTGGCATCAGCATTGCCTGGGTTCCTGTGGTGCAGTCAGCTCAGAGTGGGCAGCTCTTTGATTATATTCAGTCAATTACTAGCTACCTGGGACCTCCCATCGCCGCTGTCTTCCTACTTGCTATCTTCTGCAAGCGGGTCAATGAGCAGGTAGGTACAAATTAGGAAACAGGTATGCTGCATGTTTCGTTAGGCTTTGGAGAACCGCTGTTTTGTTTTGGTGTCATTTATTAGCAACTCCTTCCTGTTTATTCTAGTCCTCCTACATCCCAGGGATTCCATGTTTCCATACCCCAGGGCCTGAGGTTTCAGAGACGAGTCTTAAAAAGTTCTTTGCTAATCTGATAAATAAACAGTCACCTAGGAATTCCTATATATCTCTGAAACTTAGGTTATTTATCATGTCGCCAAGAAGCGTGTCAAATGGATAATTTACAGAGACATATTTGAATGTAACCTTTTAGGATATCGGTCACCAAACTGCTTTACCAAACGTATCACCTTTTACCTTCCTCTTGACCACTATATATTTTGTCAACACTCTTTTAAACAAACATGCTGTTGTTTCATGCATTGTTTAATTACTAACAAGGTAATTAGGAGACAAACCAGACACATATTTCAGGAGGAGTGACGCACACTTGCTAGCTGGTTCCATTGTGCTGGAACTGTCCGAGATTTAGCGCTCAAACATAAAAAGATATGAGAACAACCCTTGGGATATATAGTCTGTGGCTAGAGCCTGTCGTGTATAAGGAGAGCATTGCGTGGAGATGGATGAACTTCAAGAAAAGAGCTGGATAAGGTGCCCTCCGCATTCTTTCTCTGTGCTGCTGGTCATTGCCCCTTTCAGTTGTATCAATACACTGATACACTGAAAGTGTACACTGGCAAAGCCGGTGTGACACATAAATACCTCTGTGTTTCTTCCAGCAACTATCCAGAGCTCAGAGCTTATTTCCATGGCTGAAATTACTCATTTTGATAACTTCTGTCACTTTGTCTGCAGGGTGCCTTCTGGGGCCTGGTGATTGGGCTGCTAGGTGGACTCAGTAGAATGATTGCAGAGTTTGTCTATGGAACTGGCAACTGTGCGACCCCTTCCAACTGCCCGTTCATCATCTGTGGGATTCACTACCTTTACTTTGCACTTATTCTTTTTGGGGTTTCCACCATCGTCATCCTGGCAGTCTCCTTCATGACTAAGCCCATTCCTGATGTACACGTGAGTATTATTGCAGTCCTGCTCCTCAAGAAATTGAACTCAATGAAATCACTAGTTTTAAACAGTGGTACTTGTTATATTACCTCCTGACATGTCAGCTACCCACATCATATAGTCCTCGTAAGAAAGCGTTTCATTTGCCTGTCACAAGTCTTCAGTGACTCCTAATAATCTTAGACATTGACTTAACAGACATTTGGGTTGCCGTGGTCTTATAGCTTGTTCATGTGTTGGCCAAAGTGATTTGTCCCTGTGTAGTAAGGCTGTAGATTTATAAACCCATTTTATTTCATGGCAGCTTTACCGCTTGTGCTGGTCTTTGCGGAACAGCAAAGAGGACCGTATTGATCTTGATGCAGATGAGCAGGACAAAGCTGATGAAAAAGATGAGGAATCAGGTAATGGTTGAAAGTCTATAGATTCTATCAATATATTTGAATATCCCTATTTGATTCCTGAAGAAACATTAACAAGCTTGATATTCAAAGACACACTCCCCCAGCCTCCCAACAACAACAAAACCTCAAACCCCTCATATTTAAATGGCTAGTAAGCTGCCTTTTACCAATCCGTCAAGCTCAGTGTAAATCAGATGTGAAGTGGATTTGAAGGAAGAAAATCTTGTTCTGTAGGTAGCTAGGTGGCAGTTCCAGAACTGAAACAACAGAGGTCAGAGATGACAGCCTTGACAGAACTGTGTGTGACTCTAGCATTTGGGATGAAACAAGAATTCACCTGGAAATAGTGGGCAGTAGCCAGGATTGAAGGAGCAAAGACGTGGTGCAAGGCGCTGTGAAAGTGAATTGCCAGACATCCATCTGGGCAAAACCACCTGCTCTCTTTGCCGTGCTTCTGATTCTGCTGCCAAATTCTTTTTCATAAGTATCCTCGAATTTATTTATTTTTCTTTTAATTAAAAATGTAGAAAGTATTGAAAAAATTGAGTTTAAGCTTTGCAGCATGGTTTGCTTCTCCAGTACCAGACCAAGTCTCTAGGCTGCAACAGATGCAAGTGTCTTCTGCAAAAGACTGTCTTGCAACAGGTAGAAAATCACTGTTTTTCCAGGTGAGCTGTGAAAACGTGATATTAACTTGATTCTTGTACGGTCTTGTACTAAAATGTTTCCCTATAACTATGACCATAAATCAGAAGCGCTGTATTAAATATAGGAATGTCCTCAGTCACAGAGATACTCTCGTGCATGCTGCTGTCCATGCTTACGTTTCATGACCAGTGTGTTATTCCTTCTAGTTAACGAGGGAAGTGAAGAAGAACCGGGATGCGTTAAGAAAGCGTACAACTGGTTCTGTGGCATAGATCAACAAAAAGAACCAAAACTGAGCAAGGAGGAAGAGGAAGCATTGAAGAAGAAACTGACTGACACAAGCGAAGTGCCACTGTGGAGAAATGTTGTGAATGTCAATGGCATCATCCTGTTGACTGTGGCTGTATTTTGCCATGCCTTCTTCGCATAAACCTCTGAGTACAGATCGGAAATTGTACTGTATTGTCAAGCAAAACTGATGACTTGTAGATTTACAGAGTTAGATACACCTTAGTGTTTTCATTGTCTACATTTGTAAAAAAATCAGGGTGATTTACTCACTGATTTTGTGATCATAATTTCAACAATCTAAAGATGAAGGCCTTGGGGATTTCAAGAGAGAGATTTTCTGTTTAGACATTGAATCAATCCAGGGCTAATAGAGGTTCAGAATTTCCATCCAATAGTCTCTCTACTTGTGATACATTTCGTATTTTAAGTGCAGAACAAGGCTACATGAGCCACATTTAATACCAGGGTTTGTGAACTACCTTTTAGGGTTGATTTTCAGCTCCTGTTCTTCTGATCATACATATTTCTTTTTCCTTTGGCTATGATAATTTGATGACAAAAAACCTGCAACCGAGGGACCGTATTATGAATTCAAATTAAGAAATCATTTTTGTTCCCTCCAAGCATGGGGTATCTTAAGTAAAGGATTTATGTATATATTGATGTATTTCACACTGTATCTAACATTTCCCCATACCTAACTTTTTTCCCCTTTCTTCTCACTTTTAATTGTGTTGTGTTTCGCAGTGGAACACTAACCGTCTGAACTGATCGCATTTTGAATTTAGGGAAAACAAGTCTTGATGATTTTAATAATAATTCTTCTTACGATAGATTCTCTGTTTAAGCGTAGCTTCAAAAGGTCCTCCACTCTTTATATTTTAATATGTATCTATACTTGAATGTGAAGCTTTTTTATACAAAATACATATTTTATATATACACATGCAATACATTATATATGGGCACTATATATATTATATATATTTAAAATATGTATGTATGTGTGTGTGTATATATATTTATTTCTTACTGATCAATTCCCATCTTGGTATGTTGAAGTTAATCTCTACCCACAATTACTAGGACCACTTTATCGTGGGGTTGGTGTTAATGTCTTGCTTCTTTCTGTGGACTGTCCTACAAAACAATCCTTGCGCATGGTTAGAAGTCCAAAGCATCAGAATGCTGGGTTTGCATTTTTCTGTCAAGTACACTTGAGGGCTCTGTACTGCTTTTCCACAAAGCTCTAAATCTTTCTTCCGAAGATTTTAATTGGATTTCATAGAATTCATGCTGTATGACGGTATGACTTAACAGTTCATGAAGGAGAACAGTCATGGCTGTGGGATATCAGCTGAACCACTCTTATTGTCTCCACTTGGGAAGTTTGATACCAGCTGGAGAAACAAGGAAAGATAGAATTAACACTTCAAAGCAGAAAACAATAGGTCTTCTAACCATCTGATTCAGCTCCTTGGGGAGTCAAGTGTAAAAAGAAGACATCGGCTGCTGTAGTCAAGCTGCACCACAATTCCTTGTTCCTGTTGCACACGTATCATGGGATGCTGCACTGTCTCAAAGCCTTTCAGTGTGGTTCTACAGCAGGGTGCACCAGACTTGCAGTAAGTGCATCTAAATAGGGAGCCAGTATAGCCAGTGCTACACCACGCTGCTGCTGGCTCCTGCAGCTTTAATCACTCTCACTTCATAACCTTCTGACAGTATCTTTTCTCCATTTGGATCTAAACCAAAAGGCTCTGGATTCTAGTAGAACTTCTGCTCTTCAGTAGGGTTACTGCTCTTCAGTATAATCCTTGCAGTATCCTGAAAGGTTTTGCATAGGCCAGATCAAATCTAGACTACATAAATACCAGTGCAAACATTTTTCTTACAGTTAATACAGTGATAGAGTATTTTAAAGACCATGGAATTAATTATATTTAATGGACTATGAAGACTTGTATGTATTAAAGTATTTGTATATTTTGAAGTATTTGGTGTCCACAAAATGATGGGATTTTTATATAATATGACAGAAGACAGCAAAACTTAATTTGGTGTCTAGATTTTGGCTCTGGGTAATAGTAATGGATGACAAACAACAAGAAATACTGTAATGAGGATTGCCCAGATCCCTCTTTGTCATGCTTTGTTACAAAAAGAAAAAAGAAAAATACGGTGAAATTATACAGCCATTTGGATAAAGACAAATAATACAAGTGATTTCCTGGCAGGGTGAGCAGATGACCTCCTGGTTAATCAGGTACTGCATTGTCCTCCCCAGGATTAAGAAATTTTGAAAAATAACCCTCAGTTTCCCAGGGACGTTCACTGTACGTCCTCAGCAACCTGTTTTTGTTCTGGTCTGAAAACTGGATGCCGCAGAAGGCAGAGTTCAAATGTTTACATCAAGTTTGACTGCTGCTTAGAGTACTCCTCTGATTTTGTAGAATTTCACAGAAAAATTGCCTGATATTGTGGACGGCTGGTAAAACTTTTTATGTTTAGATTAATAGTTAAATACCACCTCAGGTTGGTAGCTGTGCATTCAAAGGCAGTTTCGTGATTTTAGGCAAGAAACTGATTTTTCTTCAGTTCTCAGGGGAGCTCTGTCCGTGTTACAGCTGTCATTGTGGGGCACTCTCAGACAAAACCCAAAAAGTACCTTACGCTGTGCTGGGCATTCTCATGCTTCAGAAATGGAAACAGTGAGCACATGTTTGTTCCCCGTGTTTGACTGTAAAGTTGAAATGCTTCTGGTTAGTGGAGAGCCTCCAGATAAATCTCTGGCTAATAGCACAATATACGTGCATGGCGTGTACAGCATAATATGACTCTGTTTCGGGTGATCCTGAAGACATCCCAGCTTATCCTGTCAGGTAAAATACAGGGTTACAGCTTACTTTAGTGGACTTTAGTTAGATATACAGAATTATTTTAAACGAACTGCACAAAATAAAATCAAATCAAAAATTCACCTAGTAGCACTGCAAGCCAGTTGCAACACTGATAAATAAAGAATACACGCTAAACAAAACATATCTTCCATTTAAGAATGGCTACCTAATTTTCAGGCCAATTTCTGAAAAAGGGTAACCACTCTTGATTTATGTTTTCATTTTTCTGTATCACCCATAACAAACGTATCCAAGCACCTCACAAATGTTAATTACTGATGATCGTGAGAACATTCTGTTCTTCGAGCTCAGAATTTGCTTTTGTTCCTATTTTGTTACTGAAAAAGCTCATGCACTGTAATGCTGGGGGAGGGAAGGTCTGTGGCTTAGTCTGGAATGTATCTGCAGTAACTGTGGTTTGGTTTTTACCAAAACGTCTGTCCACGATGACTGAGGACAGAGCACAAGGCTGATTTCTTCAGGTGCAAGTGATGGTTGTGATTAGAGCACCATCAGCAGCTGCGATTGCGAACTGGCTCAACTCCTGCTCGCATCACTTTCTTAACCGGCAAAATGAGGAATGTTTACGTGAAGTAAAAGCTGACACAAAAATGAGGAGGAAAAAAGTAACGATAAATATATGCATCACCGGTGGTGGCTGGCATTTGGGAGAAAAACTGTAGAGCCTTGGCTGATGTCTTTGAAGAGCACTTGAATTCACTGGTTTGAAGCGTTGAGCTGGAGGAGAGTTCAGAGCTGACGTTCCCGGGGGGGAGGGGTGGGGGGCAGACAGTCCCTCTGCCCGGAGAAGGGTTGTTCACAGGCCATGGGGTCACAGCAAAGCTGTTCTGAGGAAGGCTGCTGCTTTTTAAAAGTTTATTTAATGACCTGATGTCCTAGCTGTAGGTCTGTGTGTCCCGCACCTGCAGTGTTCCTCCGCGGTAGCAAGCGAGCAGGGGAGCAGAGCAGCGGCTGGAGAGCCCCTGCCTTCGGTTTGGCTGAAAATACGGCGCCACGGGTTTAACAACAGGGGGCGATGCAGCACTGGGAAACATGAGAAATGAACCCCCACCCCCCACCCCCCCGGGTTTTATTTGGTGATTGTGGCATTTTTTAATGGAGCGTGTATGGCGGGCCTGTGCTAGAGACCTCAAAGGATGGAGTAAAACCACGCTCACGCCAGTATCTGCTAGTTGTTCTGATGAAAGACAGGACAACCAGCGCTGGGAAGCTCTGAAAAAGAAGAACTGCTCCGGAGGGCTTGTGCGCACCCTCTGCTCCCCGGGCAGTGCCCAAGGCTGGAGCAGCCCTGGTGCGCTGTACCCGCACCTCCCCTACTTTTCTTAAGGTACCTGGAAGAACCTCAAGCTGAGGTAAGTGTGAGCGCGTTCTTACTCCGCACAGCATTTTTTTTTCAGTATCAGAGCCTATAACTTTAAAAACTTTGCTTATATTCAAAGTATCTTAAAATAAATTATTACAATGTTCTTCATTCAAATTGCAAATTTTGTCTTGCTAAAAATAGGACCTGGGCTTGAATTTTTCAGCGTCTTAGTTTTGCGTGTAGCCACAGAAAAGACTTTTTACCATTCTGGTTTAAAGTAATTAGCCAAGTCTGACTTTCCCAGACTCTTTATTTTGTCCTTAGACAAATCTCGCGCTTCTATGCATTGTTAACTTTTTTTTTTTTTTTAAATGGGAAATGTAGTGGTGGGAAGCAAAAATACTCCCTGCTGAGGAACATGAAGAGATAGAGTTAAAAGCTGTCATTTTCTAGAGCAGGACAGAATGTTTTCTGACTCGTGGACTTCTGAAAACAAATGGGGACAGGGAAATGAGTCTGTAGTTGCAAGAACAAAGAGCCATAGGACTCTTAACCTTCTGGAAAATCTTAGAGAAAGCTAATATAAACCTTGGTGCTTTCAAAACGAGCTCTGCCTGGGTGGGACACAAGGCTTATACGAGGAGGTCTTGTTTCCCAGGAACGCAGCCGTCCTGTGTTCTGCCGGTATCACTGAGAGTTGTTAGGCAGCTGATTTGAAAACTTCCTCTGCGGAGTGTGTCGAGGAATTAATTCCAGTATTAACCCAGGACCACGTTAATTATATCTGGGCCTTAATCGTTGTTGGCTTCAAGCTAAAAAGACAAATCATTTTCCATTGATGTTAAAAATCTCCTTAGGTGTTAACGTCATGGTAGTGTAGAGCACTGTGGAGCAGACAGCGCTATAAACAAAGGCTTGCTGTATACATGGCGTTTCTTTTGAAACAAGGAGTTTAGTGTATGAGAGTGCCACATCCTGACATGTTAATTTAAGTATTTGTAATATGTATGAAGCAACTGAAAAGGATCTTTAACATTTTTGTGACCAAGTCTGTGGCAGCTTTATTATGGAGTGTACTCGGCTGAAATCTAAGTCTGTCCAAGGGAAACATTCAACAGCCGTGTTTCTTTGATCCAGCTAATTGTTTTGCTGACACTTAGAGTGCTAATTAATTACCCAGCCTCACAAATTAGGGACTGTTGTCTCTCATTCCAAAGCTAGAGACAGGCATGGCACTCTCCATCCCCATTACATTTCAGTACTTTCCCTGGTCCTTAGCCCTTAGCTGCACGTTGAATGAATGCTCAACACCAAGACAACTGCAAAGCCTGCAAACACGTCTCTAGGACTGAATCTGTGACTTGAGTCAGAAAACATGTCCTGGTTTGAGAAAGGAGAGAACTCCTATGGGGAATAACGGTACTACAGGTTGCCTGTGTAAGGTCAGTGTCATCCCCTTGCTGGTGAAGTTCATAGGGAACCCAGACTGTCCCTGCCCTTGGACTTGCTGGGACAGGTGGCCTTTTTGTTTTATCAGAATGTCAGTACTAGGAGAACTTTAGGATGCATTTTTCATTTTGTGCACTGTCTTAAGGGCAACACTGTGCTCAGCAGTTAAGTAATAACTGACAGAAGTCAAAATACTGCTAGGGCCAAAGAATATCTTGGGTTAACTCCAACTTGATTTGCAAATCAGTGTTACTGTAACTTCAGTACATCTTGTTCTCCTTTGTTTCAAGACTTAGTGTACCTCGGAAGAAAAAGAAAATCCTTAATTGTAAGGATATTTTGTTTTATATATGAGAATTCATTAAATGATTGTTTGCTAAACTATAGAATCAAAGCTAGTTTAACAATAAACAAGAGTACTGAGAATTCCATACCCAAAAGTCCAGGTTTATGCTGTGTATTTTCTACTCGGTTCTTTTTACCCTGTAATTTCTGTTCATGCCACTGGGTTGTTTCTTGTCTCTCTTCCAAATATGTTTTGGGTCAATTTGGATATTTCCTTTTTTCACCATTGGTTTCTCTATTTGTGAAATTTTTTTCAAGGACTTATTCTTGATTGCTTTGATTTCCCAACTACTATTTCAGAGCTGTAATCTCAGCTCTCATCTCTGCTTTACCAGAATTTTTCAGAATTACACTGAAACATATCCCCAAAATTATTGGATGCCTTAGTAACTGTTAACATTGCTAGATGGCCTTGATAACTACATGCTGATTTTGTGCCTTGTTACTAAATATATGGGTGCCCTATAGTCTAAGCCCTATAAAACTATTTCTCCCTTTTTTGTTGTATCTTCTAATAAAACAAGGTGTGTTCTTTCCTGCCAAATGACATAAAAAGAAAGCACGTCTACGTTTTCCTGGGAAAAAACCCAAACTACATTGGGACACACAGTTACGAGTTTTACGTATTTGGCTAATTTAAATGACATTTGAGAGCATGAAAGTCTTCATGAAGAATGTGCAGGGACATTTCAGATGTCAATGTCTGGCTGAGAAACTCATTTTAGGAAGGAGATCTAGGAATCAGCATATTCTTATGGGAGCAATTGCGTGTTACATTTTAATATTCGCTGAAAAATTATTTTGTAGACTAAAAACTTACCTCTTAACTCATGTTCCATATAGTCAGCATTACAAAGGAGATAGTGTGGTATTTCTCTGTTACATCAGGTAGATCTGTGCATTGTTCCCTTGTCTCCCGCACCGTGACGGGGTTTGTTGCACTGTGCCTGTGCTGTATGCTCTCCTGCACTGGCCTCCTGCCGTGTAACCCAGTATGAGACACCAAACCTTTGGACTCCAAGATAATACAGCTCTAGAAACACCACAGATTACAAAACAATGTTCTGTAATAAATGGGATTATTTCTGCATTAGCTCGTGTTCTCTGTAGCATCCTTTGCTTCACGTAGGCTGTTTAGCTCTGCCACCGTTGTCGTGTATTGTGCTGTGCCCCTGCAAACGCTTGTCATCTGCAGTCCTTCCACTAAATTGCAGCAAGCTGCACCACACCTGAGCGTGTGCATTTGAATTGTATCTGTAACCTTTTTTTTCAGTAAACATAGCTTTATAAGTAAAAAAATATAATTAATAATGGTTCATGGCTGTTGTGCGTGCAGACTCTGAATTTTGGTGTTTGTATAGGCAGTACATGGTTAATACGGCCCAGTGGAATTGCTGATGTGATTGAAATATCCTATGTTATGTTGACAGATGTAATAGTGCCAAACAATTGCTGAGACAAAAGCTGACATGAGGAAAGGGTACCGCTAGCATCCAGATTTCAGAGTTCAGTTAAGGCTTTGTTCTATTTCTGTCCTGTGCGTGTATATAAGACATGAACATTGATACCATACAGAGCCTTACTTGGAAACAGTTTGTATTGTCTTTAAAGCAATGATCAGGCAGATGCTCAGAACGCAGTACTTAACGCCCAAATCAGCTAAATTTCTTCTAGTCAGAGCAGTTCAGTCTGGATGGTCTTATTCCTTCATTTGAACAAGCTAATTATTTTGCGACCTTGTTGAAGTGTGATACCTGAATTATCGGGGAAGGCTGTGACAGAAGTTTGGAACTGAACTGAAAATGATGATTGTTACCCCATTTTCCTGCAGCAGTTTTGTAAGTGTACATGGGCCTACCGTTCTCTGTTGTTCCCTCGTCCTTTACTGAACATTTAGCATGGTATTAAGCTGCCTGGCTCTCTTTTATTGAGTTGGATGCACTCTGGCATCAACATGCATCACATATGAGCGCCTTACGTATGTAAAGTGTATTTAAAAGGTAGAGTTCCTCCAAGATCCTGCCCAGAGGGAATGAATCCAACCGACTCAGTACTTTCAAATCACATCTTTATAGGAGAGGAAATTCACCCTTTAGTTAAGTTATGGAAGAGAAACATTTTAACTTAAGTCATTCCTACAGAATAAGTTTACTCTTTGTGTAAGAGTAATGCAGTTTGCAGTGTGACAGTGGGTTTCTGCAGCGGAAAAGCAGCACTGACAAAGAACAAAAGCGCTTTCGTATGGATGATGCACCTTCTTTGTAGCTAGAACTTGGTAACTTCTAGATATAAAAATATCATGTGGGAGTAAAACCTGAGTGAAACCAAATGGGACTCCTTGTGTGGCACGGACACTGTGAAGCTGTGAGCTGCGCTATGACACCTTTCCTAGTTGCTGAGAATGGCCAGGATTTGTCCTGCGAGCTTGCTTGCTTTCTTTGCCCAGGCCTTCTGTTGATGCCTCTTAAATGACACACTTGCAACTGCAGACAGAGAAATTTGCAACATACCTGTGGTGATCTGCCTTGACTACCCAGTGAGTAAAATGCTACTGAACTTCCCACCATTTCAACTCCCCATCAGCTCTAAACGTAGGAGCTACCTTATTTCCTTCAGGCAATTTATGTCTTGTTGGATGGGCTTGCTTCTACAAACAGCTTGAACTTTCTATTTTATTCTCAATTCCATGAACTAAAAGGTTTTTTTTTAAAAAAAAAACCTGTAGGATTTTTTAAAGAAAAAAAAGAAACACTTTTATTGAAAATCGGGAATTGACATTTTCAATTCTCTGTTCTGTTTATCTCCTCATCTCTGTTTAGACAGTTGTTAATCATAGAATACCCAAGGTTGGAAGTGACCTCTGGAGACCATTTTGTCCAACTCCCGTTGGACTAGACTAACATTAGGATCAGCTTCCCTCCCGCCCCTCTTTCTCCCCCCATAGTGAGATGCAATGGCAAAACTCTTCAGTTCTGGCATAACACTTCCATTTCCATTACATTTGTTAATTTTTGTACTCAAAGGATAGATTACAGCTGTACAAAACTACAAAGTACCAAGTACTAGCACAACTGCAGAGGCACTTTGGTTCCGTACGACAGCCAGTGTCAGACAGGGGTCAGCCCCCTCTACTGTTACAGGCAGTGGGGTCTGTCCCCAACAGAGCTTTACCAAGGGCTACCCTAGTAAAGCCTTTCTTTCTGACTTACTTTCCTTTCACCCTAAGCATGGACGACTGCACACGGCAGCCCTGAGCCTGGGTCCAAGCACATGGAAGGAGAAAACCTGCCCGTTGAGACCCTCACCAGCTTAAAAACATGGGAGGAATCACTGCAGCTAAGGCTGAGGGAGAGGCTGCTGACACATACAGCAAGAGCAGGGCTCGGAAGGGGCTGCAAAGTCAAGTGAGGACTGCTACCAAAACTCTCCTTGAGGTCATTAGCTGGGGGTACTGGAGTGTCGCGTGGGGCGCTCTTAGCTCAGGGCAGTGGGGTCCATCTCCACCGGATTCACTGGCAAGTCTTGTCAGCAACTGCATTTGTTAGAACCATGCTGACAAATATTTGGTTATATTTTAGGCTGGGAAAGCCTCATAATTCTCTTGGGGAAGCCTTCCATGACGTGGCCATTCCTTTTTCTGTGCCGATGCTCTAAATGGTTCTAATCTCGTGTTCAACAAATGTTTGCAGCAAAACTAATGTAAATTCCTGCTGTTAGGTCAATTTCTCAGCATAGACAAGACTGCTGGAGAGGTTAATTGTGAACATTTCTTTCTAATATAATTAGTTATTGATTAATGTTTGATAGGCTGAGGTTTCAACAAACAAAAGAGAACATTAGGAAGAAAATAAAAAGGATTGGTTCCTTGTATCACAGGAAAATCTTGGTAACTCGGGAAATAACTCCTAGTGGAGAATTCTAGACTTCCTAACTTTTCTTTTTCCCCGATATTCTGCTTGTGACCTGCAATACAGATGTGAAACTGTTGAAAAATTACTTTTCAGGAGGAACCGATCTGGAGTAACCGAGGAAGAGAGTTTTTGGTTTTGGTATAATGATGCAACTTTTACAGCCAGACAACAGAGGGCAATAGATCTCCATGAAACATCACGTCTTCAGAAAGGTTTCCATTTGATGACACTGATGGCAATTTTGGCAGCTCTTTTCACTGCCTCGCAGGGATCATTGAGACACTGCTGAAATGTATCTATATGATCTAGGAGTGTCTTGCGGCCCTCTGGTAGCTCAGCCAGCATGGTGAGGGTTTTGATTGCACTCAGACGAGCTTTGCTGGTTTCCTCAGCAACCAACTTCAGCAAAGGTGGAATGGCTTCAGCACCTAGGGCTGAGAATCTCCCTGTAGAGAAATAAACTGGCTTTAAAACGTGTTATTACATATAATCAACGTGCTTTTGAATTGCTACTTTCTGCTCCCTGCCCAGCTACAGCTCTGAACACCCCAGAGGGTGCAGTGCAAAGAGATAGGACACGTTTTTCTTTTGAAACCAAGGCTAGCTGCCAGCTGGTTTGTTTGGTTTTTTTTTTTTTTTTAAGAAAAAAGATTTTTCGTAGTTAATTTTATCTGCCTCGCACATTATTATTACATTTGCAACAAATTATCTAAGAGCATATGAGGCACCGAACGATAGGATAAACTATCTGGTGGGGAGGAGGAGGTTAGATGCCCTCAAGAACATCCTCCATTCTTTTATTTTTAAAGACACTTCGAACACTGAGATCCACTCCTGTGTTGTCTTTGGAAGCCAGGGGGATGGTTGCAGAGGAGGACTGGAACACAACTGCTGTTATTAAGAGTCTTTTATGTCTAATTACTCATTCATCACACTGAAAATGTAGCAGTTAGTATTTTCAGTGTCATGTAAGTTACTTGGGAGAACTACAGACCTTATTACTGTTCGTTCCTCTCCCAGCTGTGAGAGAGAAGCTGCCTCTAACCACAAAAAGAGTTTCCAGAAAGTAGTGTTCCTCTGTTGAGGACTGGTGATTCAGAGTAGCTTCAGGTAAGTGGATCTCTGTGTGGTCTGGACTTTAAAGGAAAATGTTCCCCCTCTGGAGGGAAATGATGCAGGTGGGGTAGATAAGTAACTTCTTGACCTAATTCGGGTGAATGAAATGTGAAATACACTGTCTTCCCTAGACACTGGGGTGGGGGGAGCAATAATTCGCCTGAGACAGATAGAAATGTCCTGATCTTATAGTTTCCTGAAGAGCTTTAACACTACCAGAAGCTGAGGACTTGGCGGGTTGGGGTCAAAAGTTTTATTATTAATTTGCCTTAAAACTGGATTTCCAGAAGGTATCCCAATGGAACTCTGACTCTCACCCTGAGGTTTAACAGTAGCAAACATCAGTGCTCCTGTTGCACTAGCCTGGACTTCAGGGTCTGTATCTTCCAGCAGCCTCACCAGCACAGGAATAACTTCTTCACATATCATGTTTTTTCCCTCTGGATGAGTACTGTGCAGAAAAGATGGTTAAGTTGCTTTCTTGAACTGCATCCGCTAACCACGCCGCTACCCACAGCTTCTCCCCATGCCTGGACCCCTGCAGCCCTCCCTCATTTCATAACAACAGTGCTGACAGAGTCCTCCTCTCTGTTCTCTTTGGAGTCACAATGTTCTGACTGTTAGACAGATGGCAAGCACCACTACCCAGCCACAAAGAAAAGAAAGGGGATGTCTGCCTGTGCCTGGTGTCTATTAAATCTACTTGCTGATACAATACCACTGACATCATATCAACCTATGTGTGGGGCTTAACCTTTTTTTAGGCAATGTTTGGATTTTTTTTTTTACTTTCTATGATACGCTGGAGACTGATGAGCACGTAACAGGATGTAGGATTAAGTGTGCTGGTAGTCCTAATGGCAATTTAGTTAGAAACCTGGCTGTTGAACCCTATACAAATTTTAAAATCTGCTAAGTTAGAGCTCTGCAGTTAATTCTTCTCCCAGGTCAATTTTCCCTCTTTCTTTCCAGCCTCTCTAATGCAGGGAATATTTAACATGGCCCAGCTGCTGCAAGGTCCTAGAACGTAGCTGATGTCCATACTCTGGTTGCATTTCTGCTTTCCTGCTAGGACTCGTGTTACCTACACTCCCTTTTTTTCCCTGTAAAACCTCCCTTTGTTATAGGACATTAGGAAGTGTTTTGTGCCAGTTGGTAGGTAAACTGCATGATCTGCAGACTGTTTTAGACTAGACTTTTTAGTTGAGCACTTTTACTATATTTTGTGATTACAGGACAGTGGACTTAAATTGTTCCTTTTATCCAGTGTTTGATACACAAATTTAATATAAAGATTGCTTTTTCTGATCCATCACTGACGTATGTAGCAGCCTGTGTCAGAAAACTATTTCTGTCCTCAATTACACTGAAAGTTTCCCAGATCCTTTAATTTTTTGAAAGTGAGTGGGTGTCCAAAAAAATAAGGGAGCTTCTCCCTACCTCAGCAGTGGTCAGAATTTTGTTTTCACATGATTTCTTGTGCAAGAACTTTTTCTCAACAGTGCTGCACCAGGAAAACGATCCTGATGTGACTGCCAATACAGAAACAAATAGAAGAAGAAGGAATGACATTTCCTGATCAGCATCTGCTTTCTTGAGTGATTTATAGCAGCTATGATTTTTAGAAGCCTTCTGCCAATGTCTGCATTCAGGCTGATACTGCTTTATATGTGAAATGTGACAGCTTCAGTGTGTAGTAGAACGGAACTGTAAACTAATGATATTCACTCATGAAATCAGTATTTTCTTGGGCTTAAGTATTATAGACAGATTTCTTTTCCTTTACCCAATTTCTAACAGGACCCAAGCTGCTTTGCTTCTGATGGCCACTGATGAGTGTGTGAGCTTTTCCTTCAGAACAGTAACGGCATCAGTTGCTAGAGCTTCAGAAGCCTCAACATGTAGACAACTGGAGAGTGTATCTAGGATTAGCTCCTGGATTCCATCTGGCTCAGTCTTCAATTTGAATACGAGTAAGGGAATCAAACCAGCCTGCAGTATGTCAACAGCCCCTACAGCAGGAGACAGAAGGAACACGGGTGAGGTGCAAGTGCATTTACTGTTTCTACCTGCACTTTGAATTTCTTAATAGGATCGAAATACATGTGGTAACTCATTTCCTTACACAGATGTGGGATTGAGAGATGGATACTAATACAGCACTTGTCTGTTCATAAATGCCATCTTAGCTTTGCTTCCTCAGGAAACTTCCCCAATAGTCCTGTAAAGGCATCGGCCCAGATACCAAAATGGCGATTGCCCTCATGTTCCCAGTTTCCCCCACTATAATATTTGTCCCCAAATTATTAATGCTAAGAAAATATAGGAAAAATATATATTTATATATATGTCACCTAATATCCAGACTTTCTAACTGTTCTCAACATGAACAGATGTTAAGAGAGGCTGAGATATGAGCCTTTAGAGTGATACTTTGATTTTCCACTACAGTTTCTGTGGGAAAAGTCAAGATTTTGGAAACTCTCAGCTTCCTCACACATTTCTTTGTAGTAATCCTTTCATGGGGAAAATTTAAATTTTGAGCTTTCCAGCAGCCTAAAGGAAACAGCATCAAAGGTAGGAAGATCATAATTTGCCCTACAAGAGCTGTCTCTGCTATGAGCAAGTGTCTGATTTGTACCATTTCTTGCACAATACTAAGTCAACACTGAAACAGCAATGCCAGGGGAAAGCAGAAAGCAGAACGTACTGTCCACGAGTAACTATGTGAAAACAAATTCTCCAGCTGTCTTGTTGCTAAGACTGATTTTTTTGGTTGCTAAGAGAAATGTGGCTCCTTTCAAAGTGATTCATATATGGTTAGATAAGGAAGTTTTGTGGATAAGAGTCATCAAGGTATTTTCAAATGAATTTCCACAGTCAGGGATAAAAGGACAAGTGGGAAAGAGGTTTTAATGGCCCTTGGTAATGCACAGGAGAAATCCCTCAACTTGACAATCAAGTGAAAAACATGATTCTAATCTAGAGGTTATTTTGTTGTACGTATTTCTAAGGTTTTGCTGACATTGAGTAACTTTGTGTGTTGTTAACTTATTAGGATCCACTTTACTAATGTAAATGCAAAGAAACAGAGGGGATATTATTACAGCTTTTACTACCTGTGCTACATTTGGAAGTCAGTTGCTGTGAGAATTCAAATAAGTAACAAGGAAAAACAGATTCAGACAATTCACTCTTGAAGGCTAACAACATTTTAAAACCAAGGATTTCTCCTTGTGCCAGAAAGGCAAAGCAGGAAAGTGAAAAAATGTTCTCTTTGAAACTGTGGCTCTATGCATCACTAGATGGGTGGCAGCTGGCATTTTCATAGTAAAAAACCCGCTCAAGCCTATATTTATGGCCCCTAAAGGAACGAAAAGTAGAAAATTCTCAAGGATCAGCTCCAGCCCGTTCATACTGTCGCCACAGAAGGGTGTGATAAAGGAAACCTGCACTATTGGTCTGGCAAAAGACTCTCTCGGAGAGACCCCTGAGAAGCAGGCAAAGCTTGCGCAGCTGACTCCATCACCCAGCATTGACTCGCTTGACAAGGATTAAAGGTGTTTGGATGGTAGGTTATAGGTATAGAAGGGTTATGGGTGGGTTAGAAAACAGCAAGGATATGGCTGGGCGTACTCCACGCCTTACAGAGTCCCAGGCAGTAGGGAACCCACTAGCAAACTGCTCCGATGGAAGCAGCTTAAAGCAGTCTCAGATGACTATAAACCATATCCAGAATTGGTTTAGCCACACTTCCCAACGGCCCTTTGAAATAGGCTATAAAAGACAAGATTTCTCAAAGTCAACTTTTAAAACTCCTCCCAGAGTTTTTCATTAAAAGAAACTATGTGGCCTTTGTGCATGAAATTGGGATACCCAGACGGCACACGCGGTCACCATGTACACTTCTAAATTCTGAGATGCTGTGGAAATCAGTATAAAATCAAGATTTGGGAGGTACAGTTTCAGAGGAAGATTAATGAATTGGAGGTGATAGACTTATAAGCTGACATTCCCTGTAGCAAGCACTTATTTATTGTATAGCCGCTTTACCAGATGATCTGTGATACTTTTGAATCCAAGCCACATCTGGACTACTTGACCTGAAAGTAATTTCCTTCTTTCTGGACAAGATAACACACTCATTGTAAATGTGAATAATGGTAGCAAAGAACTGAAGTTTAAACTCCATGCTCCTCCAGAGCTTTTGTGTACCTTTAATTCACATTGACACCAGTCTTCCTTGGGATAGTGTCGCATCATAAGCATTTCATAATATAATTTCATAAGCAAGCACTGGTACTTGCACGGAGTAGTCAGCACTCTGGCTTGAGCTCAGAGAAGCCATTGCTTCCTTTAACTTTTAATCTTTCTGCAACAACTGTTGCTACAGCATTCTGTCTACCTTTCTCGTGCTGGTAGATGTACTTTTTTCTTTCCCAGACAGGTTTCCATTACTAATTTTTGCACTTGCTTTCAGACACTTTACAGCCATTTTTTAACTCATTATCTTCATTTCCATCATTAGTTTCTGGCAATTCCTTCTTTTTCAGGACTTCCTTGCTAACTTATTTCAGTTCTCTTAATCACTTTATCATCGTATTGCCAGTAAGTAGTATCAGCATGCTGGTTTCACTTCTTTGTCTGTGTCTTTCACTTACCTTCTAATATATTCAAACAATACATTCAACTAGACAGGACTGCTTTCCCTGGCCCTTGAGTTTATTCCTTCCAGTTAATGTTTATTGACTTACTTCGACTTGGCCATCCCTCATTCGTTGCATTTGCACTCCATGTTTTCTTTTGGTGCTAGCTTTTACTATTGCACTGCAGTCCGGAGCGCAAAGATAGCTGGCGAGATAATGTACAGAGTGTTGTCTAGGACAGCTTTTATTTTGTGAAGCCATTAAGTAGGATTTATTCTGTGGCCAGAAATCCCCATGTAGCTAGTGGGTGCTAGTTTGTATGAACACTTGGACTGTTTTTATTTTTTTTAAAATACGTTTTATTTTACCAGGTCAGGTCTCTGCACCAACAGCTTTCTTATCCACTGTTTTTGTCGAGCTGTCCTATCTGAAACGCTATCATGCTACTAAAAGGAGCTTCCCAGATATAAATATAGAAACAAAGATGAATTGTTTGACCTTGTCAAAAATCTCAGTGTGGTGAAGAGAAAGAGGGTGGAGAGGAAAGGCCATCATCAACAACAAGAGACTACCTAACATTGAGACTGAAATTTCCAGGTGGAAATTCGTCATGGTTTTCCCAAGGGAACCAAAGGGTAAAAGGTCTTGGGAGGTAAAAGGGAAAAGGGAGGAGACAAAATCAGTGGAAAGTTGTTCGAGAGTTACTTGTAAACTAGAGCAGTCTCAGGTCCTTGTGTCTTACTGAGCAAGCAATAGGAGGGGAAGATAGGCTGGTATTTCTAGTAGTCCTATACTGAAAAATGCGGCAGCATCCTCAGGATCTTGACTCTTCGTTAAAATACTGCCCTTTCAAAGGTGATTTATCTGTTGCAGAGAATGTTTCAGATACTCTGAGCATAATGCAGTTGTAGGGAAAAATGTTTTCAAAATGCAAATAGTTGCATTTGCAGCTGCATAATTAACATCATTATTGATCTGTTTTTCTGAGAACTTGTAACCTTCCCTTGGGCTGCTTTTTGTCTGAGCACTCTTCCTTCTCATAACCCTCTGGCCACTCCCATCCTCCCTCTCCTGACCCTTTTTTCAAATAGGCCCAAAGAGGAGCTGCCATTTATTCTGTTCTCTCAGTATAGCTGCAGGGCATGTAAACAAATGAAATTTTGTAGAAGACAAAAGAGTCAGTTCTAGTACATAACAGTGGTATTTTGTTTTGATTTTCAATTACATAAATCAATTCAATCACATTACAAATCCTTTTCCTTACAACTGTCGGTTTTCAACTCGAAGCCGTTTAAATGTTTGTTTTAGTATGAAGCATGTGCTTCACGCACGGCCACGGTGTGACGTACAGTGTAGTAAAACATAGTAAAACAATATGTAAACACAGGCTCTATATAATACGAGTGTTCTGTTAACACCTCAGATGTCTCTCTGCGATTTTCACACAATTGTTTGAAATGCTTAGTAACCGCATTTCTCCTTAGGAAGGGGCACACAAGGAAAGCAAAAGCAGAGCCAGACACAATCGGAAGGAAAAATGCTGCCTAGCATCATGGTGTGCTATCAACACATCCAGTACACAGCCGCTACGAAATCCCAGGATGAGAGCTCACTGCGAGCAGCCAAATGATCCTGACAAAATTTCTAGACCTGGCAGATCTCTTGCTAGTGCTGCAATAGTTCAACACCGTTTTAGAGGTAACAAAGTGTTTATTAAACTACTGAGTGCTAGCACATATTATATACATTTGAAAATGCAGTGCTTGCATAATGTTTCCTTTCTGAGTGACAAGATGACCGCAGCAGATCCTTCCCCAGCACACCTTCCTTAATAACTCCTTGCTCACTACTGTTTAAATGGAATAAAAATTTTATTCTTTAGACTCCCTGAGAAGATTTCTGAGTCACCAGTCGCAAAAGCATAGTTTGAGAACCCTGTAGTAGCTTATCTAACATTAAGATTCAGCATTTTGAGTCTCAGTGCTTCCAGCATTAAGTCTGTGTCAGGGGTAGATTAAATATAATACTACTGTAAAACTGGGCTGGATTTTTTTTCTGGTAAGTTTGGAGCAGGAGGTAGACCACATTAAATGAAATAGAACTCACCTGCCCATACCCCGTCAGCTTTATCGAGTCTTCTAAGGGAAGAGGAAAATTCTGTTGACATCTTTGAAAGTCAGCGTATTTTCTTTGCAACAATAATTCTGTCTTTCAGTGATAATTTAACAGGAGTAAGCAGTAATGTCCCAAAGGATGCCTATGCTTACAGGCAAAGACTGTCTCTTATCTTAAAAGACTGAGAGGTGGAATGCCCCTGTTTAAATGAACCGAAGAACTACCAGGTTATTAAGAGAACTGAGGAAAACACTGCAGATACTGGTATCAGACTCGAAATAGTAAACAATTCTACTTCAAACCATTTCAAATCTGTGCATTGGCTTAATGCATTTATCTTATCACAGCCCTAGGGATTTACCAGGTATAAAATCACAACCTCAATAGCAGCATCTGCCAGAACCTCGCTAAAAATACAATAGCTGTAAACTTTATAAAAGCATTATAGGATCTGCTTTTGAAGCCACTGAGAATTTTTCCAATCCTAAGAGTTTTGGGATGTTATCCAAATGAAAGATGTAATAGAAATGAGCGTTATAAAAATATTAAAAACTCAGCAGTATATTGGAGAAGCACATAATGTGGCTGCCTCTGGGGATCCTTTAAAAACCCAAAATGTTTATAGCATTAACGAGGAACAGGAAAGATTGGTCTGATAAACAAGAGGTTCCTAATCCTCTGTAAAGAATGAGACTCCTGCATATCTTGTTTTTGTTTTTAGACTCTTTGCTTTAGCATGTATGAAATTGTAACTTCAAAGCACTGCTGAAAACAATTAATATAGACACTACAATAATATACCTGCATTAGCTTCTCTATTATAATTTAGAAATCCAAGAAACAGACTTTTTTTTTTAAAGTAATTTTGTAGTAAAGAAGACTGCCTATGACCTTCTTGAAAGCAATGAGTTTAACTATCTAAATCATTTACGTGCTATGAAAAGGAGAGTAATATCTAAAGAACTTCGCGATTCTGGTCTACAGAACATCTTTTATCACAGCATCTCCAGAAACCCTGGGGATGAATTAGACAGAGTAGTCTTGTGTTTCACAGAGAGACAGTTTCCAACCTGAAAAAGAAATCTTGGATTCTGATTTTATACAAGAACTATCTACAGGGTAAGATCAATAATTGACCAAGACAAGTACCCTACTTCTGACTGATGTCAGTCTCAGATTCTTTATTGTAGAATAATCAAACCCACAATGGTGGAAATAAAGGAATATGCTCTCTGTTGTAGGAGTGCATAATCCGTGAACTGTGGATTGCTGGTCATTCATATGGCATCAGAAGGTAGTCTACAAAATGAAAGCAACTTTTCCTCCTTTTAGTAGAAGTGTATTCATACGTTATCATATACAAGAAAGCAAACAATCAAAATGAAGGTGAAATAGAAGTAATAAGTAAGACTGTCTTACAATACTTTTTTNTTGTAGGAGTGCATAATCCGTGAACTGTGGATTGCTGGTCATTCATATGGCATCAGAAGGTAGTCTACAAAATGAAAGCAACTTTTCCTCCTTTTAGTAGAAGTGTATTCATACGTTATCATATACAAGAAAGCAAACAATCAAAATGAAGGTGAAATACAAGTAATAAAGTAAGACTGTCTTACAATGCTTTTTCCTAGCTCTAATCATTAATAGTCTGTTTGCACATTGAGGTATAAGCAGTGATATCTTTTGCAGTGTTTTTATTTTGCCTTGCAGAACTCTAGCTGCTTGCACGGCCCATATAATTAATCTTAAGTTTTCTGAATTTGTAACTTCCTTAGCGTACAGATATACTCATGACCATCCTATATACCTAAGCGTGTGAATGCATCTGCATACGTATAACATGCATTCAACTGATCTTGCATGCATATTGGTCACACAAATTAGCAAACTTGTTGGCTTTTATTTCTCTGACAAAGTGCCTTTCCTTTACTTAAAGCAAGTTTTTTTTAAAAAATTGTAAAACTTAAATACTGAAAATAACCCAGAGGTTTGTTTTATTTTCTTGTTCTTTTGGATGAAGGAGGAAATGTCATTCTGAAATTTATTAATTTCCTCCACAGGAAAGACTTTGCCAAAACGCATGAAGGAAGGAAAACAATCTGACATACATACTATTTGTGCCAAAGTCCTCCGATCAGTTACTGTAGAGAAAATTAAAGCCTTGCAATAACTACTCTCAAAAAGCTGAGCCTCAGCCACTGAGTTGCTGCCCCACTTCAGATTTTCCAGGTCAGAATTTGTCCTTTTCTTTCTGCTAGTCAGTAATGGAGACAGGTAGCTATAAGATGAGACTAAAAGGGACCAGTGCAGTCCTTAACCATAGAGACTCTGCTGTCGTCCTGCTTCCACAAGTACCTGTTGTGAAATACAGCGTTCACAGAAAACAGTGACTTCAGTGTGCAGAACACAGAGAATATGTTCAGAAGAGAACCTGGACTGGCACATTCACAAACAGTAACTTAAATGTTGGATTTTATACTTTATACCAAGCATGTACATCAGGAGTGTAGAAACAATTACTATAGCAAGTTTTAGTCACAGAGGAATTGATACTCTAAAGTGAACACAACTACCGGTTTGACAAATCTTCAAATAATTATTACTTACATAGTAGTAAATTTTAGAGATTCCTGTGAAGAGAGAAGCTCTGCTCTGTCACAGAGGCTCACTGTAAAGACATGTGAGAAACAGCTCGTTTCCTACACACATTATTGTCTAGCTGGACAGAGCAAAAGGAGCGCATGGGAAGGAAAGAGGCAAAAAGTTGTTTAAAGTAACTCTTCGGGTCGGTTAAACAGTCAAGAAAGCATGAAGAGCCAGCCTACCGCCACGTTCCCTAGGTGCCATTGCTCAGCTGGTGGCCGTAGCTCACCAGCCAGAGTACCGTGCTCAGAGGGGAAGGCTGCAGGCTCCTGCCTACTGCAGACCCACGGCCTCTCTCCTGATTTCACTGGAGAGATGAACGGGGAGGTGGGCTGGGCTGGAGGCTCAGCACGACAGGGGAAGCTTCGTCTGTGGGAAGCCGTACAAGAGCAGAGAGGTTCCTCAGAGCCATGGATAAGTCTTGGTATTCCTTGCATTACTGGGGTGCCTAAAAATGCCTGACCATTTGGAGAGTCCCCCTTCAGGGGACTGTGGCAATATTTTATACTAATAAAAAGTTTTAAGCTTTTAAGTCTAACTGCCTTACAAGCTCCTAATGTGAGAGAAATGCACAACTGCAAGTTTGCAGTTTTCAAAAGTTTTGCTAAAAGAATAGTTTTTTCAAAAAATCTTTTCTTCTTTTGGGGCAGAAGGCCAAAAATTAAAGCAACACAAATTAAGTTCAAGAAATAATTTTGTTAAATAACTTCTATTTCTGTATCTGTGCAGCTGGAGTTCTGCATTATAAAACAGCATTACACAGCAAAACAACCATTATAACTTTTCGGTTCTCTTTTAACATTCACCTTTTGCAACTAACGAATTAACCTCTTGTGCTCAGATGTAAAAGAGCAGTCATTTTGTCAGTTTTGTTCCTTAGGAGAAATATGTAATTACGATAGCAAAAATATGCTCTGACCTTCTATAGTATAACAAATCACAATCAATCAGAATCAGAGGTATATGAAGAAGAAAGTTTCCTATATATACTTGATTATACTGTCAAACAGTAAATAAAAATGAGAGGCTTAAAGGAACAAAATATCTAGAATTAATTATGTGTCAGATACTGAGGAACTTAATCTTGAAAATTAACATAAGCTTGCTTTGAATATATGAATCATTGCACAGACTGAAAATTAAACGCACTGAAAGACTGCAAATAGTGGTAGAAGACAATGGGAGGAGGTTAAAGGGAACATTCAGTCTCATTGTATAAGCACTTAATTTTTACATTTTCTTTATTGTTAGAAGAGTGGGAGATGTATATTTTGCTACTTTAAAAAATTACTTGATAGAAAATTTCAGAGAAGAAACGAGAAATTCTAGTGTTGACAAATCCACTGCTTACATTTGCTGATCTAGGATGGAGGCAAAGCTGCATAAGTCAATGTTATCTTGCAGTTCACGCTGCTTACACTGGTGCCAGGACAAGCACAACTGGATGGTTAGAACTGATAAAACTTTTAGGAAAGAAGAATACAGTACTATAGGGAGGTAAAATTCTTTTTCTGCTTCAGATGTTCTACCTTGGCAATTTCATTTGAAATGAGAGTAGAAGAGACACATCTTGATTAGAACCACAGGCCCAGATGGCTGCACGACATGAGTGGAGCCGTATGGAAAGGCAGACTGATTCTGCACTTCCCACTGAGACCTGCTACTTTGCAGATCCCATGTTTTCCATGGGAAACCATGTTCTTAAGGAAAACTACTTCTACTACTCAATGAAAATTGCATTCTGTTCAGAGTAAGGTTCTAAAATAGTGCTTTCCAGGATTTTTAAGTCTGTATTACATTTCCAGCAGTGAAAAATTCCTAAATCTTAATTGAATACGAGACTGTTGAGGTGTGGGCTGCTTTCAGGATGATTTGTTTTTTGAAGTGCCTCCCCGGTAAATGTTGCTCTTGAGTCGAGAGTCTTATTCCTCCGGTGAGCTGTAAATCACAGACGCTGGCTGAAAGCAGTCTATCACAAATAGGCACGTCTTAACAGGATACATATTTTCTGATTAGAGATGCATTCCGGAATGAGGTGCTCTAAGTGAATGAATGAAGGTGTTCTTGAAAAAAGACTTTTTTTATTATTTATTTGTAAAACTAGTGCAGTAGGACCCAAGTCACAACAACAGTGAAATGAACCCGTTACTCAACCTGGAGTAAAATATTAGGTCTAGCTTCCGTAAACATGCCAGATTAGGCATAGGCACTTCAACAATGCTGCGAATGTGCTTATCTTGAAGAACATTATATACAAAGTATTCAAAAACTGTTAAATAGAAACAGAGAGTTGTATCTGCGACACTTAGATAACAGGAACTATTGCATTAGCTGATACAAATTACTGCCATTTTGATATGCTTTTAAAAATAACATTGCTATAAGTAACTCTGAAAACTACATTAATTGAAAGATTTGATAAAGTGTTTATCAATTTAATCAGTTCATTTGTTAGGTGAAGCTGGCATAATGTGCTTTGCCCATTTCATTGATTCCATCACCCAGCTAGTGCGGAAGTGATTCAGATCGCTAAGAGTAGGTTTCTAATGTGATTTTAGTATCTGAGGTATCACTTGGGAGAGTCTGGTACAACTTAAGATCTACAGGACACTTGAACAGTTCTAGGGTGCAGCTGGCAGCCAGATGGGATACCCATGAAAGCTGAAAATGGTCCTAGAGACTTATGTCTGGAGGCTGAATTGCTTACTAGGTCACCTCCATTTGTTATTTGAATTGATCTTGTGCACGTCACTGACAGAGCAAAAACTTTTACAAAAGAGAAGCGGTAAATCACAAAACCCAGCAGTCGCGTATATGCAATTTTCTAATAGTTTATCACTCATGTAGTCATAGACCAAACAGTCTTTGGTACAATTTTTCATCCCTCCGTCTAAAAAGGCTTCACAAAAGAGGTAGTGATCAGTTATTACTGGCTAGAGCTACCACTTTGTGTATCTACTTTGTACTTCATAAATGACCACTGGTTGGGAGATACACGTATGTAGTATCTTTCTTGTTTATGTAGATACGAAATGAACCACAGGCCTGACATGGAATAGGTATACAATTATCTAAAGTAATTACTTAGACCTGACTGCAGTGTTGCAAATTTTTACAGAACCGCTCTGGCATCTGAAGTCAGGTAGTAAAGCTGTCTCAATGTCCCCAGCAATTCTTCCACAGCTTCCCAGAATTACCTTTGTTTCCTCAAACAAAATTTTCAGTCTTTTTTTCTAAACTACCAATTTCTTCTTCCTGTTAATCCGACACGACAAGGTAATAAAAGGCACAAATAACAGTGCCTGCTGAAACTGTAGCTATATGTCATGATTCCTACATGTAGTAGAACTATCACATGTTAAGGACACAAGGAAATATGAAATCAGATTATAACATTTTTTTCCAAGTCCCTATTAAGAATATATATAACTCTTTTCAGGCCCCAATTTGATACTTCTTCAGCCAGCAAGAACATCAGTGACGAAACCAAAAATTACCCAAAACCTAAATGCCTACCTGTATCCTCTAGTGGGAGAGACCTACTTGCAACTCACAGCTTCAATGAATATTTAATCATTCATACAAAGTGGAAAACCTTCAAAAAGGAAGACTGCAGCAGGGAAGTGGGTATCCCAAGAGTAACTAATAGGCTGTTGCTTAGACCACTTAACTAGGAGATCTGAAGCTGGTACTTTTTGTCTTAAAAGCTTTGGTTTCAAAAAAGCCTGGCCCTGTTTAATTGCATCTCCTTGGGTGTAATTCCCAAAGAATCTATATATTTTGATCTCAAGTGATTTTGTCAGTTGTTCACACTTCACAGATCTTCTGTTGCATACTCGACTAAGTGAGCCCCACTTTCTTTTTGTATTAAAGTTTGAGGGGTTTTTTTGTTCTGTGTTCTCCATTCTTTTGCCCTTAATAGTGAAGAATGAGGAAAGAATATTTTAATTATTTTTTTTTTAAACATAATAGTGTTGCCTTGAATGATGGGTCCTTTACAAAAAATTACATTCCTTTGTCTGATTTCTTGATATGTCTGTCTCTAGTTTTCTTCCCATGGAGGGTCTGAAGGAGCTGGGGTCCATGTACACATCACAAAGCTTACGATAAGCGAGGACTGCTGTGTAAAGTTACCTGCGCAGCAAAGCAAGAGTGTCTTCCAGGGCTCTAGGTGAGCCTCCAAGCAGCTGTCCGCCAGCTGCTGGATTTAATGCTTGTTTTTCTAAACTTGGCTTCAGTGGCAACTGCTGCTTCAGCAGTTGAGCCAGTGACTGTGAGTTGCAATTACAGTAGGTACATAATAAAACCCTAACGGAATGTATGTAAGGCACTTCACATTTTTAGAGTTTGCTTGTTTTTTTCTTTTTTAAATTTTTGTCTGTAAAAAAGTAGAGCAATCCTTCTTTTTAGTTGATTGTAATGTCCTTCATGACGAGGGTGGTGAGACACTGGAACAGGCTGCCCACAGAAGCTGTGGATGCCCCCTCCCTGGAAGTGTTCAAGGCCAGGTTTTTTGGGGCCTTGAGCAACCTGGTCTAGTGGAAGGTGTCCCTGCCCATGGCAGGGGGTTGGAACTAGCTGATCGTTAAGGTGCCTTCCAACCCAAACCATTCTATGACTCTACGATTAGATGTAACTCATTATCTGGGTTCACGTTCTCAAATGTCTCCCACGATTTGAGCTCACAGTATGAGTAAACAGTTGATATTAAGTGAAATGCTGAGTTACTTGAAAGATATGAGAAGAAGATGAAAAGGTGAAATTGTGGTAGAAAGTGAAGTTTCTTTCTAAATGATTGTCATGGTATAACCCCAGCCTGCCACTAAGCACCAATAGCTGCTCACTCACTTCCCTCCAGAGGGATAGGGGAGAGAATCACAAATGTGAGAAAACTCGCGAGTTTAAGACAGTCTAATAAGTAAAGCAAAAGGCGTGTATGCAAGCAAAGCAAAACAAGAAATTCGTTCACTACTTCCCATCAGCGGGCAGGTGTTCAGCCATCTTCAGGAAAGCAAGGCTCCATCATGCGTAACAGTTACTTGGGAAGACAAATGCCGTGACTCCGAATGTCCCCCCACTTCCTTCTCCATCCCCAGCTTTATATGCTGAGCACAATGCCATATGGTATAGAACATCCCTTTGGTCAGCTGGGGTCAGCTGTCCCAGCTGTATCCCCTCCTAACTTCTTGTGCACCTCCAGCCTACTTGCTGCTGGGGTGGTGTGAGGAGCAGAAAAGGCCTCAACTCTGTGTAAGCCCTGCTCAGCAATAGTGAAAACATCCCCGTGTTTTTATCACTGTTTTCAGCACAAATCCAAAACATAGCTCCGTACTAGCTACTGTGAAGAAAATTTACACTATCCCAGCCCAAACCAGCATGATGATAAAGCCTGCTGCAAGGTGCATTCATGATTTTTTTTTTTTCCCCACCATCTCACAGTCAATAGTACAAAGCAACAATATGCCAGATAGTTATAAATATCGGATCCCAGTCATCCGTACTTGATGCTATTTTAAACTCTTCCACGTGAGAAGAATGGTTAAAAACAAAAATACAGCCTTTTTATTCTTCTCAAAATGTTCTGTTCAGTTCTTCAGGCTCAAAGAGAATCACAGACCCATCTATAAATATCTAACCCAGATCTACAATTGCTTGTTAAAAAGAGGGTGTTTGGTAGAAAATTGAATGACATACAAAATGTCTTTTATTATATTTTTATTACAGACCAGATGTGGCCTCTCAATTTACCCTCTATCATTTGGAGATGTACATTCACCAAGAACATTGCATGTGTGCATATAAATATTTTGATGTTGTCATGGTATAATAAAGGGTAATTGATTAGAAAAATCCCTATGGGATTTTCCACTTAAGAGCATATTTCTGTTTTAGCACTATTGTCTTCAAACCAAACATGTATGAATGCATCTATTTTGATTGATCCCAAACAGAAAGCAACAGTAAACAGGCAAGGATTTGGCTTTTGGTCAATGCATAGCACTGGCAAGTTGAGTGGGACTTGCGCGGTTAAGGGTTCCAGTAAGCTGCATATTAGATGTTACATCTCAACAGTCAAATGCTACTCCCTTCAAATTAAAACCTGCTCTGATATGGGAAAAAACAGTGACCTGCCTGACATGGAAGAGGGAGCAGGAATCCAGTCAGATCATCACGGTTCTCTCAAGTTATTTTTCACTATTTCCAGACAAAGAAAGTAATGCAAACCATTCGCTTTCAATATTTTGTATTTGTGTGTTTTCAATCAACCCATATACAAAGAACAACATTTAGAGTGCTGAGCTAAAGAACTGTGTTTATATATGCCACTTGACTTTGGCATTTAATCACCTGTATATGCGATTTTTGAGACATGTTTCTCTTTAAATCCCTGTGAGAGCTTAGGTACATGTAGTGCAATCAATGCAGGCTGAAAGGCTCTAATTGAGAATTTCTGGATGCAGGACAAGGCGAGACTGAAGAAAGCATGGATGTACCTGCCGATTTATTTTTGAGATGAGTTTTAACTCAGCCATTAATCAACACCAAGCTCCCACGCTGTGATGCTGAAATCATAACACCTCAACTTCACAGAGAAAGACCTGTTCCATTGCTCGTGTATTGCATGCTCGTAATTCCTTCACTGACAAAATTTGATCTACAGTTAGGTGCCTTCCTCAAAACTACAAGAAAGAAAGCGTTTTGTTATATCAATTGAAAAAACTAAAAGTGATGAAATCTGTAGAGAGCATGTGAATGATGATCTTCCTACACAGGATGATGGCAGCTGATGCTGTTATTTCTGCCAAAGTTGGTTAATGTGAGGAAGATGATTTTTCTTCACATATAAAATACTATACTGAAGTTACATGTAATGTGACAGTTTCTATAGTAACTACCTGTTCTTTATGGAATAGCAGATTAAACCTGTACACCTTGTTATTGTTCTTTTATCCTATTATCTAGACTACTCCGTCAGTTACCACAGGTACAATTTTTTATTCTATCCCCTTGCCAACATACCAGGGGTTTATGCGATTGCAAGTAAAGAGTACATTTGAAAAATAAAACACTACTCAAATTTTGAAATTGACCACTATCTGATCATATAAATGCACCAAAAGATATATGTGCGTATAAACGGACAGCTAAAATTTCAAAATAAACCTGTAGAGATTATCTTTTTTATTAATGTGGGCAAATTTGTGATTTGAATATTTTCATTTTGCTGGGAGAACAGTGCCACTTATGCATATGACATTTCATTTTTAAATGCTAGGAGTTTACCAGAACAACTTTGCCAGTCTAGATGTACTGGCAAACTCTTCTAGTGTGAACAAGACCTAAGATTCATCACTTACAGGAAAATTTCCCTCACGTGGCATACTGATTCATGGCTCTTATTTCTGTGCAGGAAAAA
>VZSC01000251.1:0-23215 GCA_013398225.1 Steatornis caripensis | reverse complement strand
GCCGCCGGCCCCGGGAGCCGCCCGCCCCGCCCGCGGTACCCCCCGCCGTTGGCTTGGAAACGGGCTGGCAGCCGCCGACTCCTCCTCCAGAGCCAGCCCCGCGCTCCCCCTGCCCCGGCTTCGCGGCGAGATCGCCGAGCACCTCCCCGTCTCCCGCGGGGGGCCACCGGACAAGTGTTTCCATTGCCGCCTTTAAAAAGCCCCGTTGGTTTTTTTAAAAAATTTTATTTTGTAGGGAGAAAATGAGACAGGGCAGGTTTTTTCTCCTGCTTGGGCTGCGGGGCTAGCGTCTGCAGCCGCGGGGTGTCTGCTCGCCGCAAATCACAGATGCTGATGTGAAAAAGGGCCAAAGCAGAGGGAGAAGCGTCAGTGGATGCGAGTGTTTGCCCTGATGGAGTGAGGAGGTGGAGGCTGCCTGCCTGCCTGGTGCCGAAGAGGTGAGTGACATATTCTGCATTTCTTTCTCGTTAAATCAGTGTAGCAAAGAACGTTTCCCTCTCCTTCTGTTTCCAAATTAAAAAGGGACTTATGAAGCAAGAAGATGTCATTTTGAAACAATAAGCTATGCTTTTGCTGGATGAAAGAAAAGATGAATGTCACTGTGAGGCAGAAACATTTTGCTGTGTGTAGAGAGAAATTAGTAAGGGGAAGCAGGCTGCTGAGATGGTGAAAATGACCTTCTCAAGGGATGCTGGCCTTCTATCAGCTCCTGCTTCAGCTTCACCCCCTTTTCACAAAATTGAGTCATCCCGCTTTCCTCACCTGGACCATAACCCATTAATACCCAATACCTGAGCCTTACTAAGATCCGCGGCGTTCTCTTAATGATTTGGAAAGATAACCCATTAGATTCCTCCTGTTGGGAGAAGAACCCCCACCCTGTGTAGCACCTCCTCCCAGGGAAATGCAGACTGGCTAATGTTCTAGCTAGAAGGGCTCCTAGCTGCTGAATTTCTGTAAGAAATCCTCCCTGTAACGGTCACGTCTGCTCATTCTGAGATCGTATGGCTCTGCGGAGCTTGGATGTTCACCTCTTCATGTGTGCTCATGCATGTGAAGGAATGGGGAGGTTTGCTCTATTAGTCTGCACCTGTGGACGGCTCCCATCTGCAGTTGTGAATGACAAGTTTTTTGGTATTTTTGCATTTGCTTATCGGGTGAGTGACTCATACACAAACATCCCAACCCTTCAATGTTAGCTGAGACTGCCACAGACAGATAGATGTCAGTTGAGTTTCTGCTAATAGTACCGACCTGATCTGGTTTTGGCTGTTTCACTGTGGAAGCTGTTTAATGTGTGTTCTTACAGTATTTATTCCGTAGGCCACTGACCTATCTCAATAACATTTTCCTGTGCAAGATTTGAGGAAAAAATCACTAGTTTTCCATTCAGCATTTCTTTATATTCATTTACTGAACTCTTACACCCACAATTTGATTGTCATTTTGGGTCCATATTCCGTGCCATCACGGGTCACACCCTTCGGGTGGCCATCAAAATGTTGTCTACAAAGGTTACAACAGCAGGTCAGGTAAAAAACACGGTACTGTGAACATCTACTTGTGGATCACAAAGGAGTGAAAATGAGTGTGTATTTTGTATTTCCTTAGGGGAAATTGTTTCTGACTTTATGGATGCAGACATTTCAAGTCTGAGCTTGGCTTGGGTGCTGTTAAAGGCAGAAATAGTGGCTTTTCTTCAACCGGGCACATATTTGCTAGCTGAAGAGATACAGCTCTGCAGAACGGAGAGCTTTTTGCCATTAACTTGGCTGTCTCCATCAAATCATTTGGTTGGAAGCTATCATGCAAAAAGCACAGATCCCTGCCCTTGGATAGAGGGCATTATTACAGGATAGGCCTATGTGTATAGAAGAACGAAGTTTCAGTTTTCACGAAGCCAGTGATGGGTGCAATCAAAAGAAAACATCTTAGTTATATGGCGTATTTAGAGAAAATCTCATTCTATCACCCATTACCAAAGCACTGACTTGCATTTTCAAAGAAGAATCCGACTTCTGTGTGCATATGCATGCTTACGAGGAAAGAAAAGCAGATTAATTCTGTGTAAGGCCATGGAGATTTCATTCTGACAATGGACCTTACAGAGATGAATAAACTCCATGTGCTACATAAAGAATGCTACACCTCCATCTGAGGATTATGTGCTTGTCCCTTCATTGACCACTGGTGCGCAGAGTTGAATGACTCTTCTGGAGGTATTACCTTGAATTTAGGAAGCCTTCAGTCCAGCTCGGTGTTTCAGCTACAGCCGTTGGCTTTGAATTTAACTACGGTAATCTAAAAATAACCAGCCATGTAGTTCTGAAGGACTGAAGTGAAAGTGTTCCGCTTGTCTCAGTGCAGATTACACACTGATGGAATAAGGTACGGTAAACTTAAAGAAACCTAGGCAGAACCAGAGAACAGAAATTTGTCCCTTCTTAAGAAATCTACCTCCTTTGTGGTGGGGAAGGGGATAAGTAGAGGGATAAGGATAACAGAAAATTCAGTAGACAATAAAAGCTTAAATCCTTAAATGGTGAAGTCAGCTCTTCCTCTCCAGCTTAAGCAGATAAGGATTTTGACAGCAGACAGAGTCTTGGTTGATATGCAGTGGTGAGGCAATGTAAGGGAATGATGTTTTTTCTCTCTCCCCTCCCCACTGATTAAAGAGAAATACTCTCAATTCCGTTGGGATAAATCACAGTAATTCCACTTATTTCAGAAGACATTCTGCAGATTTATGTAACTGAAAGTGAGAGTTGAATCTGACTATTTCCGTGTAAAGTTTTGGTCCTGCTTTCACAGGAGTCATCGGAAGTTTTGTCAGTAATTTCAGTGGGAGAGAGTGCAGGCTCAATACGAGCATACATAGTTTCACTGATCAGGTTCTCCCATGCCCTCTAGGAACAACAGCGTTGAACAGTTTTGTAGCTGATTTCAGTGAGGTCACAGTGTCAATGACAAAATCCGGTAACTCTCTACTTGCATCACAAACTCTGATTTGTAAATTATCAGTGATTTTAATCATATTCTTTTTCCTGAGAAAATTGTAGTGTTATTCCCACAAGTGCTGCTAAGGTGGACTTTACAAACCTTCAGCAGTAGCAGCTTACTACACAAGAAATTAACTATTTTATTTTATCTAAGAGAACTTTTAAACCAAAGCCATTGAAAAGCAAAATATTGGCATTCTTAGATAAACTTGTATTATTTATACTTGGTGAGAAGAATTGTCCTGTTTTTATTTAAAAAGGCTGTTTTGTTCCTCATGATCCCCAAAGTATCCAGAATAAATCCACACCCATTAATAGTTACAACAGATTCCCTTCAGTCTACTTGAGAGGAGAATTTGACTTACACTTTGCATGTTATATTCAAAGTTCACATTTTTATTAAACTTTCCAGAATCCAAAAGTGGGGATTAAGAACTCCAGATTTCAACTACCATATTGATGAAAGAATAATCACCAAAGGGAAAAACTAGACTCATCCAAAACAACTAGAATTCATTCTCTTCTCAAAGCCCCCTCGCAATTTCAGGTATGTGGAGTGCACAACATGAGGAAGAAGGGCCAAATTCACCTTTTACTTATTCTGTTATTAAATCTGCAGTTGATACATATTAGCAATTTAAGTTAGTATTAGCTTTATGCCAGTGTAACAAGGGCAGAATTTAGCGCTTGAAATAAAAGCTACAAAGAACATACTCTTCTCTCTCAACTGTTGCCTTTCACTGACACTGAAGGGCATGGGTGAAATAGGGTGGAAGGAACAGATAATTGATGTGGGCCATTGTTTCTATGTTACCTAGACTTCAAACATTTGTTACTATTAAATATATATTTAAAATCACAGCTAACAAAACACATGGCAAAATTTCAGAAGGCAACAGCTTTCCATGGTTTTTTTTTTACTTCTGTAGCTGAGAGCATTATCTATGGTTCAGCAGAACCTCAGCTCTCCCCAGAATCCCATTTTATTATTTAGTATTGGACATCCAATGTGTCATCAGAGAACACAGTTTTACCCAACAAATCTTGTTTTCCTCTGCCTCTGTTTTCTCTTTAAGCCCCTTATACCAGAGGGCTGTTCCTTCTCTGGATTGCTGAATCGTCACATAATAAAGACAAGTGTGATAACATCTTCAGACAATTCTGTGTTACAGAAATAGCCCATGAAATTAGCAGTGATTGTGCTGGCCAATAGAGAAACATAAAGAGGCAAATTTGAAAAACTGAACTCAAATCCTAAGCATTCATTTTGCCCACATACATGAATGATAATGACCCGAAAGCAAATAATAATTTCTTAGGAACTACAATGTATTAATCTGATATTTTTACAGCAGACTTATGAAATGGTAATTCCCTGGACTTGGCCATTGAGAGGAATTATTCTTATCACTTTCAGATACCTGTAACATGGACATGTACCTATGGAGTAGTTGGTAAGGCTTCCCTTATAGTTGATGGAAAAAAAAAGAGATTCCTTCAATGCAATTCACCAGACTAGTTTTTGACCACTATCTTAGACTGAGATGAACTCACCTCTGGAAATGACTGTTTCTCTCCAGTACCTACAAAGGAAGCATAGAGTGACTAGCTCAGAGGTAGCCACCAACATGCATATCCTGAATCTGGACAGGTGAATCCCACTCTTACTGTCTATATTGCAATGCTAAATCAATAAACCCGTACCTTATGAAGCCATTTTCATGATTCACTATAAATATTTGTAAGTAATAATACAGTTCCTGCTCACTACCTCCTACCCTGTTTTCTTTGGTAGTAACTAGGCTAGCACACTGGTTTCTTCCCCTAACTGTAGCTGAACAACGCTACTGTATTGTGGAGAAAAGACTTCACTAAAACAGTACAAGCAATCCAAATCTTTTATCCAGTTTTTCCTAGTACTCCAGGCAGTACTCTAACATACATTCCCAATGTGTTTCTACCCTTAATTTGTGTGCCTGCTTTCTGTATTTTCAAACCTTACTGAGACAATGTGGAATAACTACCTTTATCTTCACAAAATGCATCAACACAAATACAATTAGACAGCATATCAAGTGTTGATGCACAAATACAGTTGACACAGTTGTGTTGTGGAAGGAAAAAACACAATTCACCTGAATTTTAATCAATGCAGTTGAAAGTGTAGTGGCATAGTAACAAAAACACAGCTGGATGTTTAGCTCTGGGGGGCTTGCTGTTTAGATGGGGTACGCACCTGGTTATTATACTTCTTCCTTTGAAAGAAAAATTTATGTATGGTTCAAAAGGATAGTTACGTATCATCTAAGGGAACATCTTGCTGAAAATAATACAATTTGAGTTATTAGGTTGAGATTTTTTAAATAAAAAGTTTCTTCTCTTGACATTTACCAGCCCAAGTCATATCGTGTAAGTATCTGTAATGTATTAACAAAATATGATTTCATTTGGATATATAATAACAGTTTATACATATATGTGAATTAGAGTCTTTTTTTCAGTTTGGATGTCTTACGAGGAAAGAAAGTCCAGAATATTATCTGTTGACCTTCCCTAGTGTTTATGCTATGGGAGAGGATTCAAACCAATACTACGTAAAAGTTTTTTCTATATCTTTTAAAGCACTAAACTCCATCAGTAAATTGATGCATATGATGCTAACCAAATCCATTCTAAACTAAAATATACCAGAATAAACACTGTTGCACTGGAGCATCTCTCTGTACTGCCACCGAGTTGATAGTGTCCCACAAAATACCTTCGTTGCAACTGGGTCTTGGCAGAAAGATTGTCTCTCAAGATGCCTTTCTGTGCTGGCCTTTTAAATTTGGCAGAGTCAGAGTGCTATAATAGAAGCCATTTTGTAACTGGCAGATATTTATATATTCTTACAATTGCTAAGAACCTATTGAGCTTTCATTTTGTATTGCTCAGTAATGGTGGAATCTCACCTTAATCAGGCATTTCAGAGACATGTTTTTAACCTCTTTTTCAATCCATTTATGTCCATGAACAGATAAACTTACCTTAATTTGTAATTCAGTGACATTTATGTTGGTATTTAAAATTCTAAGGCTAGCCTACTTCAAATTTGAACAATTGATCTATTATCATATTGTTTCTGTTCCCTGACTAGATGTGCATAAGTCCTCTGATTAAGTTTCCTGCTGTGAATGTTCCCAAAAGCAAATCTGAACTTTGCCTCATGACTGTGATTACATAGGTGTGTCAAGTTTGCTTTTTGCAAGTGTGTTCACAAAAAGAAATAGAATACTGAGGAGTTTATATAATTTTTTAACTTACAGGAACAAATTCTTGACTACTAATTTTAACAGTGTATTTATTCAAGAGATTAACAATTGTTTTAAATGTGGCAAGATTATAGGCTGACGTGCACATCAGTGCATCTTACTATATCAGTGCAATATTCTTTGATTTCACAGGTCAAGTAAATATACAGTGGTCTAAAATTGAAATATCAGGTATGAACATCAACAAGAGTTAGGAATCTGTGACTTTTAACACTGAAAATTACAATTCTCCGTTTTCCCAAAGAAGACTGGTTGAACACGGCACTCCTGAACAGTGCAATTCTATGTAATAGAAGTTAAAACACTGATAAAGTAATAACCTACCACATAGACAAAGAACTGAATTACTGGTGCCGTTATAGTCCCATTCTCTACCAGCGCAAGCAGGTTGTAAACTAAAATGAAATGTTTACAGAGGATATGACCCTGGTCTGTGGCAAGAGAAGCGTCTCTCCTTGTTGTGTTGTTGGCCTAGCAACTCTGCCCTTTTTCCCACTTCTGCAGCCAAGGAAACCAAGACCAACCACTGATATTGTGGCCTCTTGGGATCATACCTGGAAACTGTTCTAACTCATGCTGAGAGTTAGGCACCTCCAACCTGGCTTTACAATGAAGGCTGGATCATGAAAAAACATTTCTCCCTATTCAGATCTTAAACTTCAGATCCCCTCTTCAGATCAAGACTAGGAGTGTCTGAGTTTCTCTGTATTTTTGAGTTCCTCTTCTAGTTGTGTCTTCTGATACTGGAAAGCAATGAATCCCAAGTAGAAAATACTGCAGTAGAGGAAAAAATCCCTGCTCAAGAATATATCTGTGTTTAGATGTTTAAAAAGTAATTTTAGTTGGTATTATCAGGGCAGCCGCCAACTGAAAAAGTCAAGAGATCTTGTTCTTTTCCATTAGTGGGAAAGCATGGATCATTGTCCAGGAAAACCAGCATACTTCCCATTCCATACTCAGCTTGTAAGTCTGAACTAAAGAGTTGTTATTAGGCTAGAGATGCCTCCCTACATTACTCCGAACAGGATTACCCAAATGAGATGTCTGGAGACAAGGGATAAGTTTGGTTGTCAGAATTAAGGAAGGCTAAATTTGATTAAAATCCTGAAAGACTGTAGGAACTCCTGCTGATGGTATGACTTGTTATTCCTCAGTGAAAATAACTTGGGAGTGAAAGAATTGAGACACTTTCCTTCTTCTTGCTGTAAAATTATTATTGAATAACGTAGTCTTTTGATCACAACTAATAAAAATGGCATTAAAATTGTACCACATTATATGGACAGCATGCTATTATAGAATAACACTAGGCAAATATCTTAATTGTTTGCAAAAAGTATTTTTTAAAATAAAATTTGAACTGGCTTTGTCTACATTTGCATTTGGTTTCTACATGTCAGAGTAAATAATAAATGGAATGTTCACAGTCCCCAGCAATTGACCTGGTTTCACCTACTTTACGATGAAACATGAAAATATTAGCAGAGAGAATTTTGAATGTATTATTGTCTTAACAAAATACAGTATTTAGGTATCTTCATACAGTATCTTATTCGTGGTGTTGCATTTCTCCAAATATAGGTAGTCTGTGATTAATCAAAGCCTATCTATATGACTATAACTTTGGATTTTGGATACTGTATGATTTCATGATCAAGGATTTTTCATAGAACTCATCAAAAGCTTACATAAACAAGTCAAGTCAAGAAAACTAAATAAAGTGCTTGCAAACTTTTTTTAAAGGAGGCGAGACAGAATCCTGTCAATCTGTGCAGCACTGTTCTTATTCAGCTATGAGATATGACGTACAAATGAAATTTTTCTTAGACATGTTGTTTATTATCTGTCTTTACTGATGTTGTGAAGAAGATTTATATTTGATGGAGTTACATTAAGAGCATATCAATCTCATTGTTTACTTGGTGTCTGCATCTGTTTTGTCAGAATCACCAAGTATAGATACCACATTTTGTAAGATGTGATTTAAAAGGATATATTTCTTCAGAGTTATGTAGTTATAAAATCCATATAAAATACTGTTTTTCACTACTGGAGAAATAATTTGTCTGGCTTGTGTTAGGATTGGTCAGAGGGAAGTGGAGGTCAACAGAATATAAACAGCAGAAGGTCAAGAGATTTTGGAAAATAATGCAGGTGTGCAAAATTTCCAGGATTTGGCTCTTCCTTTTAACTTTTACTAAACACTTTAGAAATTTCAACCTTATGGATGAGCTCCTGCCTGCAACCAATGGGTAGGGGGGGACAGTTCAAATTATTTTTGTACAGGACACCCATTTGCACTACTTAACGACAGACATGGGAATCTTAAATACAAATCAAAATTGTACCTCATTCTTAAGAACTATGAAGAAAAAGGTCTCAGAAAAGTCAGGGAGACGCAATCAGTATTATGATGACAATCTACTCTCTTGTTCTGCAATGTTTATGCCGTTCCTGTGTCTCTAAAAGAGCAAAACTATTTAAAACTTTCACTGCATGTTTCCCTAATGCATGGAGCCTTCAGTGGGCAGAGATGACCCAAATTGTTTGCATTATTCCTCCTGAAGTATTTGGTGCAAAACACACTTTGGGAGGAGGAGACTGCTAGTAAGTGTGTGTGTCAGAGGCATTGCATCTTAATGGGATTACTGCCCGCTGGAAGAAATTGAAACAAAATTTGAATTGCTTAATTGTGGGTTGGGCTGAAAGCTAAGTCAGCTGTGAGCTCTTTAACTGTTTCCTTCATTTGTGCTTTTGGTAGAGGTGGGAAGACACCTTGCCAGGTATTTTTCTAGAGTTGAGAGGTAAGAAATTTTAGGTGCCTGGCTTTCTGGGATCTTTGTATCTTTTTGGATTGATATTAAGTAATGAGTTATTCTCTTACTACTAAGATGCCTCCTGTGGGGAGTTTTTTAGCCTTGCAACAACAAACACGCAAAAGCTGTTTAAAAGTCACAGACAGCATTAGGAGGCAGTACAATTGTCATATTTTCTTAGTTATGATACTGACTTACATACCTCCATTTAAAAGTCTTGAGGTATGCTGTAGATGAAAGGAACCATATCCAGAGCTATGGCTTTAAGCACAATTATTCTGCTAGGGTACAAGCAGTTATCAGGCGGGAAATGGTATGATACTCAACCAGTAGTACCTGAGAAGGATCGCTGAACAGGCAGAATCCCCACCTCAACCCTGATAGCTGAGTAATCTGAATGGTATCAGAAGTGTCCTCGTACTCTTTTAACAAGGTTTTCAAGATAAATTATTGTTTTGCTATGTATTGTGGATGTTGGCACCCACTTGGTAAATCTGCTTTGTAAGTTTAGGGTGAATTTGGAAGCTGGAATCCATACAGCTGCAATAGGTTTTGCACTGTTCTGACCTAACATGTTTTGCTAGAGAAATTTGCGTATGATCTTTCTACTGAGGTATGGGTGGATACATTCTGAGTAAACTCCAGCATACATGTTATTTCTTATTGCAGATATACGCCTATATTTTATAATTGTTTTTACAACAGTATTAACAGCAGATTTTTAGTGAGCAAAAGAGAAATAGAATAAGTAATTGGCTTTTCCCCTGCATATCTAATGTGTGTGAAATGCAGAATACTAACTAGAATATTTAGGAATCCATGGCTTCTTATCAGTGGTAAATTTTCAGCTTTACCTGCCATCTTAATAGTAGGATACAGTGTTACCATAAGTAATTTTTTCTGATAATACTAGAAATGAGAAATGAATAACTAAGGATCTATTGCTGAATAATGAATAAACTAAAGGCTCGATTAGCACCTTTCAGCTTTAAGATAATTTTAGTGCCACAGCTATTTGAGTCAAGAAGAGATGTCACTGAGAGTAACAAGAACAAAAGAGCAACCATTTGAAATGCTGCTGTTAAACCTGAATCGTACGGTTATATTCATACATTTGTCTGGTTTGTGAAACTCTCACTTAAGCTGTTAAGACTACCTGATGCAGAAAAACCTGCAAAATTTGTTTTTATTTCTATTAACAGCAGATCTTGTATGTAGTATCATAAATCAACCTATCAGTTCTCAATATTTGATTCAAGAGCCTACTTCAAACAAAATGGTGAGCTAATTAATTAGGTACCTTAAACAAGAGGAGATAATTCTAGTGAGGTGTGATATAAAATGGAAACTTTTCTGGCCTCAGCATAGGCGAAGTCATACACTAGGAGAGATAGATTATTTACAGACAGAATTTAAGGTCTAAAGAACTAGTAAAAATGCAGAACTAGTCACAGCATTTAGTAAGAACTAGTCACAGGTTTTAGTAAAAATACAAAAATTGTGGTTGTATGGCTAGAGAGTTTGCAGCACTATAGGGAATAAGAAATTTGTAATGGGGGAAAAATCTGAATGCTGAAAATGTCCTTACATCCAACACAAACTTGAGTAGGACTATTAATTACTCTCTTCCTCTCTCTCTCCACATGCACACATGTACATGCACAAGTACTAGCAGTGTTACCCGGAAAGAATCTTCAGTATGTATTACAAAATTTGGAGTTACAACTGCTAATAGTAGTAGTACATTTACCAATGCACAGCTGAAAAATAACAAAAGATCGAGAAAAAATGTGATTGGATTTTGGTTTGTCACTAATAACAAAAATAAATCCATCTATCATTTATATCTTTCAGGTTTGTGGAAAAAGAACTATTTACAAACTTTCTTGAGGCTGAAAAATAACACCTCTAAATCATGGCACTCCTATGTTATTGTAAATATCCAGATTAAAAATCCATGCAAGCTTCCTCAGAAGATGGTCTTACATTTACCAACTCATTTTGTTACCTATGCATTTTTAAAATAACAAGTATTAACCAGTATACAATACTTACTGCTTTAATTTTTGTTATAGGCAAAATCCTGTTCTTATAATGATATAGAAGTGGTACCCGATACTGACAAAATCTGTATAGTCCTATGAATATGTGAAGCCATCCTGACTAGGTTTTGTCATAGTATAACTCAAAATCTATGTGGTCAAATTTGGCTTCTGTTCTTATAAATAAACATACATAGTGAATACCAACAGAAGCCAGGCTTGGAACATATGCATGTAGGGAAGAAATTAATCTTAAAGTACAATGATACTGATCATGCTTCAGTATCTACTAGTAATACGGTAATGATGAGATCTTACAAAAATGGGGAGCTGAAAGTTATACTATTCAATTTCATATCTATCCTTACAGAAGGTTTCAGCTGGAGATATTCATATACAAGAAGAGTGTGAATCGTGTGCTAAATACTAAATTTTCCTCAGTAAAACTGTCTGTGTTGCTGGCAGTTAGGTATCATGCTTGCAGTGGTTTTGAATACATTATGTTTACTTTCATCCTGTTCAAAACAGGATACAGACTCATTTTGAAACCCACTGAAGTCAACTAAAAGACTTCCCCTAAGTGGATCACAACCATAGCACTTTACAGGTTTTGTGGGTTTTTATTCTTGTTTTTCCTTTAAACAATGACAGTGGTATTTATTCTGCTTAGGAAGAATTACGAATGTTCTCACCCCAAGTGTCACTCATAGGCTGTCATTTTACCACAACACTTAAGCGGAGTTCCTCTAGCTCGTATTGCAATCTCATTTAGTGCCAAGGAGAAATATTGCTGATTTCAGAAAAAAAAACTAAGGTTGAATAAGAGGGAAAACCTAACATTATTTAAGAAACTTCACCTCTCCAGAGGATAAGCAGTGAAAAACACACCAGAGTATTGCTAGAGATGCTTGCGCTGCTGCTCTAACTGCACTCTGGATAAATTAGGCCTTCAGTCTCTTCAGATAATTAAAACTGCACCTTCTCTCCCTTCATGTGCGACCAACTAGTTTATTAAAACACATTTTTAACGTCTGATGAAAGGAATTTAACCACTCCAGTGCTTTCTAAGGTTGGCTGTACATTTAACACCACAAGCTAGCAGGGCTTCTCATGATCCTAACTAGGGTTAGGAGCTTGCACGAAGCGACTCAGAGTCCCCTGGTTTGTGGTGGTGGGTGTGTAACTGCACTAACTGCAGCTGGGGTGTAAGGAAGGCGTGATCATCCCTTCAGGGCGAGGGAATCAGAAAGGAAAGATTGAAGAGAAATCCTGGTAGCTGCCAAACCTCGAAAATAACGTTAGGTTCTTTGTTAGCAGCAATTTGTGGTTTCGGGTTTTTTTTTGTGTNCCTTCAGGGCGAGGGAATCAGAAAGGAAAGATTGAAGAGAAATCCTGGTAACTGCCAAACCTCGAAAATAACGTTAGGTTCTTTGTTAGCAGCAATTTGTGGTTTCGGGGTTTTTTTTGTGTGGTGGTGTTTGTTGTTTTAGTTTTTTTTTTTTTGGGGGGGGTGGTGTTGGTGGAGGGAAAAACGTAGCTAAAGAAGTTGATGCATCAGGATACTAAGGCCTTTGATTTATTGTGAGTGGAAAAATCGCTTACTTTATACAGGTCTATACAGAACTTCAACAGAGAGGCTATTATTGATAAAGGTAGTGATTTGCGGAAATAGTCTTTCAGTTCCTGTGTGTAGACTTCTCGAGTGTGTATTGAACTTACATAAGCTGATAGGTTTTTATCTTTTGAATGACTGAACAACTTTTGAATGTAGTGTTTGACATGAAATGATATAGCAAATAATTACAAATTTAGTGAAAGCAACTGTAAACATTCAGCTTAAGCTGGCTTACTGAAAAAATAATAAAGCTATGTAGCACAAGACTGGAATTCTAGAGGACAATTTCAGAACGTAATATTAGAGCTTGCAGGATTGTAATGAAAACTGAAGAACTTCTTAAGCTTGTGTGTTTTGTTTTGGCTTTTTTTTTTTAAAAATCCAATTAGTTATTAAAAATGTGATTTGTTATAAAGACCAATGGACAACTATACTGAGAGCCTATTGAATAAAAATAAAGGTATTGGCAAATCATCAGTGTCTCTGATCTTAAGGAACAAACCAACCTTGAAAAGTGCAGAGAAGCAATAGAGGATTGTTTCTAGATCACTGAGGGTACTCTTACTCTTTGCTTCTTATAGCCTGAATCATGTGACAAGTTCTAGTTCCAGTGACAACACCTGCTTGACAAAATATGCGGAGCTCAGCAAGGCATATCTAATCTGTACAATAGAGAAAGGAGATCTTTTGGTAGTCGACAATTTGGAAATGAATTTAAGTCAGAAGAATGCTCATTGTCTGTTATCATCTAAGACTAAGCTCACTTATGTTACTGCCTCGTATGTAAACGGCGCTGAAGTGTGGGGTGGTTTGTTTTTGTGGTTTGTTTTGGTTTGCTGGGGTTTGTTTTTTTTTGTTATGTCTATCTAGCTATTGATTAATCTGTTCAGCTGCAGATTCATGTGCTTTCTTAATTACTTTCTCTGGTCGCACATTTCTTTTGTTCCTTTTGCACTGTGACCAACTTCCAAAAGAAAAGATTAAGGTTGCTTTTCCCTAGCATAAACTCACCACTGTGTCCTGTCTCACTGGTATGAAATAGGTGTCAGCACAGAGAAACATGGCAGGGTTGGGGACTAAAGGTGCCACCCTGGTTCCCTGTGCAATTTAGGAGGGAGTTAGGCCTCTAGCAGCTTAAACAAGGGTAATTTTTGGGAAAGTAAATCACGGAGTACTCTTTTGCTTAAGAATTCTCAGACCCATAATGTAAATATTAATTGAGTTTTTTCTAGGTTAGGGAGTTACTGAGTGCACAGGGAAGATGAGAAGGTAGTTTTGGTTCTTCACATAGACAACTACAGTTTGCTTAAATTCTGTTACAAGTACCAAATAATGCATCTGCCCTGTGCAATGTAGCACTGAATGCAGTTACTTAAGCTAGCTGCAACTGGGCTGATGTATCTACATGGTAAAATACTGTAAAAAAAGTATTAACTTAGATTTTGAAACCAGAAGCTAATTAGCCATTGTACAATGCTGTACTTAAATGCTTCTGGTTGCAGGGTTGTGTTCTGTGAAGTAGAAGTATATCTGGTTTTTGGGTTGGGTCCAAAGCAATTTCGTATCAAAACCAGAACATGGACAGTTTCCTTCATATTCAGCTTATAAAAATTCCTTTGAGTTAGAGAAAGAGAGTAACTATGATAACGGCTTAACTGCCTGAGATGTACCTGCTGAAGCTCTTGCATACAGCAGGATCATAAGACTCTCAAAGCTTCTGAATTTCAAAAGAGAAGCAGAATGAGACCAGGCGTGGGCTGCAGCTGTAATCTGTGCTTGGTAGCATACAAGTCCTCTCCCATGAGTCACGCTTTAGAGAACACTGTGGATTCTGTTTAGCCTCTTGGGATTTTTTTTTTTCTTCCTCTAGGCTGTGGTCTAATACTTCTTCCACTCCTCATCTCCCCTTCTATGGATAAAATCATGTTTAATTTGAGTTGTTAAGATGGAAATTATGATCCGCGGTTCTGATGTAGGTATCTTCTGACACAGTTCATACAATTAATTTTGTATGTGGCCGAAGGCTGGAAATCGCTCTCTACCTTACCTACCAAATTCATCCCTGATAATAGCCCTGCCTCTTATGCTGATATTCATACTCTTTCTTCCTTTCTCTTGTTGTATTAGGAACAACATTTTAATCCACATTTATGTCTTTTTGTGAGGCTGATAACTTCAGCAGGTTTGTCAGGTTTTCTTTGTCCTTCTCTAAAATATATCATCATAAGAATTATTGGCTTTCTTCTTCACAGTCCTGCTTTCCTCTCCTACTCTCTTCCATTTTGACCAGCTCTTTGATGCTCCTCCTGCATCATGGTGCTCTTTCTTTTCATGCTTGCTTTGAGCAGCTGTCTCTGAACTCCCTTATGCTGTTCTCTATTCACACGAATCTCCTATATTCCTTTTTGACTTTGTCATGTTGATAACTTGCTGCTCCTGCATACTCATTCAACCTATGTCTGTTTTTCTGTTTTTCCATTCACCAAGGTTCTTTTGATTTGTTCTTTGTGAAATGTTACTCATTCTCTGTTGCTTAGTTCCCAACTTTAACTATCACATTGCCAGTCCATTCCTCCCATGCTATTGCTCAGCCTTTCTGTAAATACAGTGTTCGTTACTTTTACTGGAACTGTTTCCCATATTTTCTTTCCTCCTTCCAAACCCTTTTCTTCTGCTTCTCATTGCAAGGTCTGTTTTGCCAGCTTTCAGCCGTGATTCACTCTCAACAATCAACAATGTCTTTTCTCTAGCAAAACCATTCTGGTGGAAATCTGAGGACCCAGATGACTTTTTCCACCACGGATTTATTATCTCCTTCCCCCACCCCTCACTCCTAGTGTAATTAAATTCCATATGTCCAGACCCATCTTGACAACTTCTAAGTCAATCCTTTCTCACTGGCCTTTTTTCTTCTCTATACAGATTTCTGCTGATTTCTGCCAATGGGATACAGTAAGATGTGCTCATCTGTTTTTCTCAGCTGGTCTTTCCTTCCTCTGTTGTTACCCCTTCCCTCTTCTTTTCATGGATACAGAAGTTTCTCAGTTCCTGTGTTTATATACCCTTTCAGTTTACACTAGAAATCTTACCTAGCTTCTGTGACTTTACTCTCTCATTCTTGTCTTTAATTTTTGCCTCTCCTCTCGTTCTTTCCCTTAAAACACACAAGCAGAAGTACAGTGATTTATTTCTGTGTAGTCTCAAAGATGCTTTCTTAACCATCATCACAGATAAAACTCATCTATTGTTTCCATGGTTGCCATTTACTAGAGTATCTTCTCCTTGCCTCTTGCTTGGCCTTGAGCTTCAATCTTTGAATCTTCACTGGCTACTGTTCCCTATCACGTTAAACAAACTTGTCTTCAGGATGCTATCATCTGTACCCAGGCTCGTGGGTTCTTACTACAGAGATTCTGATTTTGACCTCTGATTAGCTCGTGCCTGTCTCTGGATTGGTCTAAACCAAGTATGTTTTTGCTCTCTTACATGACCTTTTATGCACAGGAAGAGAAACTTCCTTTTACAAGGCTACATTGTTATCCTATTTCAAATCCCTCTTCAACTTTCTTTTGCTATAACAACCAAAATTTCCTTATGCTTTCGTAAGGTATTGTGTGCAATAGGTTTGAATGAGTGATAGGAAATTTGCCACTATATTAATGGCCAAACCTAATGTTTAGTAGCTTTTTTTTATGTAATACTCATCTCCTTAAACTCTGTAAGACCTGTGAAACAGCAACCCTGTGGTATGTGCGTATTAGCTCATGAATCACCCATGTAAGAACTATGGCAACACCAATGATAAAAGCTAAAGAGCAACTCTAATGAAAACCTAACCTACACTACTGTCATCACCTGAGGTGCTTACAAAACACTGAGTGGTACTGCATTTTGTTTGTTGCTTTAATACAAATTTTTAAATGAGTCTGATGTTTGTATGTCCCTAAAGAAGTTGCTATGTGTGTTGTTTCTCCTTGCCCTTGTTTAGCAGCCAGGATTTTCTGCACACCCACTGCTAGACCCACTGTAATACTGTAATAGTTCATTCTTCATGGAAGTCTAAAAGTCAACTCTAAAATGACTGCTGTGGGAGATTGTGGTGTTAGTTAAAACACTATAACACACAGGCAACTCCATATACAGTCACTGACCCTACTCTGGATTTTCAGCAATGCAACTTGGACTAGAACTATTGTATTTTTGGCTCCATTCAAGAGTCAGTCGGTATTGCTTACTGGTTGTGTTGATGCTTCTTCTTACTGTTTCATGTTAGTTTGCGGATGTTGCTAAAACAGGTCATAATTTAAATACCTACCAAGTATTCAGGTATTAATGCTTTATAGGATTTATGTTTCCAACTTCCTGAAGTAAGTGGGGTGTGCATAGTTAAAAGAAAAATACCTAATAGGCTCTTGCATTCTACTGTAGTCTGGATCTTAGCTGAGCTGGTGCAAACTTCAATGCCACAAACTGAAGATCAAAATGTATCTTTATAAAAGCAGGGGTTGAATCCTCAGTTTGTAAGGAGTACTTTGTTTTCACTACAGATTCTTATATTTCCCTAAAAGTTGGATCAGGTCTATATGCTAAACTTTAACTGGGTAATACACTTAGCTAGTGGACACCACTAACTAGCATAACTTGTATTTCGATACTGCTAAAGTATGTTGGATGCTTTCCAAACAACAAAAATATGTTTAAACCTATGAATATAATGTGTCACTGCAGAAAATGTATTCTGTTACATATCAGTTACATGTAGATTACATACTGATAGGTCTCTGACTACATGTAATAGCAGCAAGTAATTTTCTTTGGGTTCTCCACCATTTCCTTGTAAAACTTCCTGCTGCCATGCATCTCTAGGTGGCAATTCTAATAGCTGAGCTCAGGTTTTACACCACAGATCTGAGTATTTCTGTAAAATCCCAACGAGAATCAGCAGATGAGAACCTAATGGATTTACCAACTATATTTCTGGAAAGTATGTGGGAAGCAGTTGTCTTTTGGGCTGGTAACAGTCAGTGTTGGTGATAATAAAGAGCTCATGGTATGGCATTAGTTCTGGTCAATGCCCTTCTCATCCCCTACCCTGGACTGAGGATTTCTGAATTAATTATTTTTTTTAATCATTGTCCTTATACCTTCTTTGGTAACCTTGATTATCCCTAGCATGCACACATATGTCCCTACATGTATGTGAGATTTTGGTTTATAATTGCTTGATTTGACTTTCCTTCAAGAACCTCTTCCTTAATCAGCAGCTTCTATTATTCCACAAATACTTGCAGGCAGAAAGGTCGTGATCAGGTTTGGTAACTTTGGTTTATGCTTCTGGATCTGGAGAGACAGGTGTTCTAGTGGATACAGATGATTTCTGGTTTTCCTTAATGTAAAAATCTTTTCTTTCCCCTTCCTTTTCCCTTATCCTAAGCCTCTAGACCTTCAAGTCCAATTACCCTTGCCTAGCAAGTGCTTTTGTGAAATGGAATCTTTCTCTAGCTAAAACTAAAATGTTTCAAAGTCTCTAAGTTAAACTTCCTGTTTTGTGAGAATGGCAAATGCACATCCACATTGTAAAGCTCATCTTCTGTTGAATTTCATGTCCTTGGCTCAAAGTTTGAAGGTATAGCAGGATTTTAAAGAAAAATTCTCAATTTCTTTTAGTGTGGATGAAACAATTTATTTTTCCCGAAGCGTTCTGTTCAGAAGTGCCAAAGACATTTCTTATACGAAAAATTTCCCCAGACATTTATTTAGAGATAGGTATCCAATAAGAGATCTTTTCAGTGTAAGTACTTTCCCAACGCTTTAAGCAATGGAAAACAGCAACAGAAATAATACTGTCAGACAACTGGAAAAAAAAATTGTACTATCAGCTAAGAGGTTGCATTAAGAAAAAAAATCATCCAGTCTTTTTCTTCTTCTGTCAGCTTTTTTCCTTCCTCTTCTTTCAGATTTCAATGATTGTCTAAAGATGTTAGCAATGTCTGCGGCCACTGTTTTAAAACAACTTTATTCTGTAATAAAGGCACTTTAATTGCCATCCAGTAAACTAATGTTTGTGAAATTATTTCAACCTTGCATTTATACTGCGTACATGTCTGGGACTCTTTCTGGCTGCTTTCCTGGATTCAAAAATCTGAACCAATTTCCCGTCCATTATTAGCCTCAGTTCCTCTCGCAAAAAAAAAAAAAAAAAAAAGCCATGCCTTCTTAGTAGAACACTTGATTTCTTAGTAAACTGCCTTGGGTATTGCCTGGTATATCGTACTCCCTCATGCCTGTTTCTCTTTCATTAATAGTGTAAGAAGTGGGTGAAAGTCAAAATTTGCAAAAATAAGGTTTTGTTAAAGTACTGGAATCTTCTGTGGATGTGTATAATCATTAGAAACTGATTACATTAGGTTAGCTTACACTTCTAAATCTTAGATGCATGCCGTGCTGCTTCTTGCTGGATTTGCTTGTATTTGTGTTTATACGGGTAAGTGTTCAAACAAGCAGGTCCACTACCTCTAAACTTTTGGATAAGTAAAGAGAAAGAAGAAGCAATCAGAACAAATAAGCTGGAAAATTACAGCTTGGGCAACGTTTTGTTTTCTTACTCTGGTAGCATATGTTCTGTAATACTGAATAGAATATCAGTCCTGAATTAACCAAGATTGCTGGCAACTATAGCTAAAACTGCTGTAGCAAGTTTGCTGCAACCTTTTGCACTTCACTATACTTTCTTAAATTAGGTACTACTTGGGGAAAAATTATACATATCATCTGGCTATTAGGATGGAAATACTGTAAAGAGCTGAATAAGATCAGGCTCCTAAAGCTCTGTGTGTGTGGGCTGGTGGTGGTGAAGCTAAATTATTAGACTACTGGTACCACTAGCGTTTGAGGGAGAATATAGCTTTGTGCCTACAGCCAAAATTCCCGCTGCTAGCAGCATACTGTATGCACAGTCTCTATGTTGACAGTGATAGTAACAGCCATTGGCTTTATTCTCAGCCTAGGAGCCAGCTCCTTTCAATAGAATCTTGGGGGGTGGGGGGAACATCTTTCAAGGCAGATTCTGTAACTCTGCGTTCCATGATAACGTGACAGTAGCTAATGCAACAAGAGACAATACTCGGATCTTTCCTTAGGGAAATTTTTACAATTGTTGCAGTGTCATTCCTCTTCCTCCCCACCCCTGTTACTTGGGAACATGCTGAGAAAAGGGATAAGTGTTTATAATTACAAACACACAGATCAGTTTGAGCAAGACAGAAGTGATGGGTAGGGGCAAAGAGCAAGCCTAGATATGAAACCAACAATAATGATTGGTTTTATTGGCTATAAAATTATGGACAGAAGATTGTGCTGGTACTAAGCAGCCTGCTCAGTTAAATGGGTTTCAACAGATTTATATAATAAACTAGTGCAGAGTTTTGCTCTAGTATCCTTCTCACTCCAGAACTGATCTTTTTGGCATTACTTCTTTGACAATAGATCTCTTGAAGTTCAGGATTTGCGGCATGCTAATTTTATCTTGCGGGAAGATCTACCTGTTTTAGTCATGACAAGGTAGCCCATATATATTACGAGATTTAACAAAAGTATTTTCTTAACATTTTGAGCAGCTTCAATTGCCTGGAGAGGCAGATGTATTAGTTTAGATGCACGTATGCTGTGAATGTGGTCATTCAAAGAATATGACTTTTTTTTAATCAAAGTTCCAAGAGAATGTGCACAGTGAAAGGAAGCAATAGAGCTTCCCATTAGAGTAACTGTAAAGACTTTTATCTAATAGATACTTACAGCCATGAAACACTTGCATTTTGAATATGAAATCTGATCTAAAAAACCAGAACAAATTCTAGACTGTCTTATTGTCTGAGTGAGTTCCAAGAAAAAGTAAAACTGGTGAGAGGACGTTCATCTTTATGTGGCCAGCAGAGTAGAATGTAGTAACATAATAGTTTGTGAAGCTGTTATTTTTCTGAACTTTAAAAATTAGCGACTGTGAGCATGGAAGATGCTTGTCAGTGTATGTGGGAAAACTTATTTAAATAAATTAAACTTTCTTACTGTAGTGAACTATTTGGAAATAGTATATACTACTCTGCTTTAAAGAGTAATAATATAATCACCTAAATATATTCCTACTCGAAATAGTGATATCCACATATCCTTGCAATATATGCAATAGGAATGACCAGAAGCCAAAAAATGAAAATTCAATAGTGTAAAACTCATTTACACAGTGTTTACATACTCTGGTCTTCCCTACAATAAGGAGGTGCTACTCTATCCTTTCTATCCTTTTCTGCGTTAAACACATCAAAGAATGGTAAGCAGAATAGTTGATATGTAAAACGCTGTGGGATATGAATGATGCATCTGAATGTGTTGTGGAAATATGCAATAGGAAATACTCTACAGAATGTACAAGCTGTCTGAAAAGAATATTTTTTTTTTCTTGAAAGTGTCTTTCTACCAAACTGTTTGTCATAAGCGATTGTTGAGGCCAATACCTTAAAGTTTTAAAAAGGTCTGCTTATGTTACGTGGGCATAAAATTTCCAGATTTATCATAAGTACTGATGCGTTTTGGAAGAAATGCATATTCTGTTGTGCTTGTCTCTAGCCAGCCTTTTTTTTTTTTTTAATTCAGGAGGGAACTTGAATAAAGAGAGGAGAGGGAGTCCTATATGTGCTTCTTGCAAAACTTTTCATCTTTAATCAGAGATGCATAGGAAATGTCACAAAGAATTTGACCAGTGGTCTTCTCAGTGATGTGAAAATGAAGACTGTGATGATGAGGATTTAAAGGAAAATCAGTTTTAAATGTTCTGAACGTGTCAGAATAAGCATGATTAATGGAGCCACCTCTAATTCTTATCAAGCCAAATACTTATTTTAATTATATATCTGATACAGTAATGTCATTCTCTCTGTGTGGCTGGAAAGTTACTCATTAAGAAAGAGCTTCCTCAACTCTTACTTTTCATCTTCTATGACCATTGGAAAAAGCCAATTATTTGAAGAAAGTGTAACTCTCATTTTGGAGGGTTTTCCTATCCACATCTTTGATGCATTAGACTAAGTAAAGTTGTGCTAATTACCATTCCGTTAGTATGTATGTGTATTTTAATTTTCTGCTGATTAATCTGCTCTTCATGTGCTAATGTCCTTCTGAAGTACAAATGAATTGAGATAAATATATCTGATATTAAGACTCTTCTGTAGAATTTCAGACCAGGTAATAGCAATACACAGTGCACTTGGGGCAAAGCATTAGGACATCTTTAAATTCAAGGTACTCAAAATGCTTAAATTACAAGCCTGTTCATACACTGTGGTCCATACAGGCAAAGACGACAGACAAGCGCTCTAAACTGTCATGTAGAGGTGACTTGATTTACTGACTGGATAACTAGTTTAGAACAACTGAGAATAAGATTGTCATGGTTAGCTTTTGGAATTGGTTACTGTAGAAGTCCTGTTCTAGCTAATTAACTTCATGCATGTGGATTTGGGATGGATTTACAGACAGATGTTACAGCATGGACATTAAAAGAAGGTAGTGAGAAGGCAGATTTAAATAGGAGCAAGAAGGAAAATGGGAAGTTGAAATACTGTATAGGACATCGTCGGAACTCAGTAAAAGCTGTTGTTCTGAAAATGTGGATGTTAATAGTGTTCCGGGAATCTAAGGAAAGACAGGAATGAGTGGGATATCAAAGCACATTTTAATCAGTATACTTATTATACTATTTTTTTGAGTGTTCACTTTTTTTGTTGTCAGAATTCCACTTGTGAAATTTTGCAATTGTTTGCAACAATCATCTATTCTTCTTCTAACTAAAATGTAATGTTCTCCTCAATACACCAGGACCAATCCTGACCTATACTAACTCATCCCGGTAGCCATGAACTGTATCCAGGTCTACACTCGTTCAACTATGTATCTCCCTTAAGCAGGGTTAGAGTTAGAAAGGGATTTAAAGATAAATATAGAATCAGTGAAAGTACTTAAGTGTGATTGCAAGCTCAATTGTCCCAGGCTAACATGCCAGGAAACTTAAGGAATGACTAAGTTAAATGGTCATCCATTGACTCTGTCCAGTCTCTATACCTTTTTTCTCTGATGTTAAGGGATTGACAATGATTGCCATAACTGTTTGTGCTTCCATGCACATGCGTCTCACATTCCCGGAGACCTTCAAATTTATGTATTGGAAACTGCTGAAAAGTGATCCAGTATGTTGCAAGAACCTGCCTACTGCCAAGCTGCTGTTACAGAACTGTAGACCCCAGAGAAGCATAACAGTGGGGACTTGGATCTGAAAGCGGACACACAGGCTTTACCTTTCGGCTTGTCAGCCCATCATAAATTAGAAGAGATCTGTAAGCGACTAAACACGTGTGGCCAGCAGGTCGAGGGAGGTGATCCT
>VZSC01000250.1:393165-422975 GCA_013398225.1 Steatornis caripensis | reverse complement strand
GATGGTGAGCAAATGCACCTCTTGCTTTCGCAGTGTCTGTGTGCCGCTGCTGTCTGCAGTGATGCGGGGCAAGGTTGTCCCTGCCCAGCCTTGGCAGAGGCGGGCAGGGGAGTCGGTGCCATACTGAAAGAGCTGCACTTCAAAGGCTCAGGACGTGTCCACGTTGCCTTCGGCTCCGCCAGCCCATGGTTTGCGGTGGAAGCTGCTTGTGTCAGCAGCTGGAGCCAGGAGGCAACCGGGGCTGAGCTGGGGCTGCCGCAAGGATCGGCGCCCAGGTCACCCAGCCTTTCCCCACCGGTCGCCAAAGCATCCCCAGCTGCTGCAAAGTGCCCCCAAGAGACAGTCCAGGACCACAGGCTTTCATCCTGTGCTTGCAGGTAGCCGTTTGCGTCGATTTGGGCACGTTCCTTCCGCTCTCCCGAGACGTTTGGGCTGGGGGCTGTTGTGTGCACTGCGCCATGCCACTCTGGTTTAGCAGCAGGATGCCGTTGTCACGTTTGATTTTTCTTTTTTTCTCTTCCCCTCACAGCCAAGTTATATAAACCAAAGAAATTCCCGTCTTAATGGTGGCTGAAATATTTAAATGGNGGCCCTGGAAATATCACAGGGAAACCACCCTCCCCAGCTTACGTGTCCTGTTAAGCAACAGAGACACGTCCCTTCCGAGCGCAGAGCTGTGCTCAGAGGCGGCTGCACCAGCACAACCGGGCAGCTCTCGGACAAGCAGGACGTGCTGTCTCAGATATGTAGGCAACAGCTTTTTATTGCTTTTTATTTGTGTCATGCTGATGGTGAGCAAATGCACCTCTTGCTTTCGCAGTGTCTGTGTGCCGCTGCTGTCTGCAGTGATGCGGGGCAAGGTTGTCCCTGCCCAGCCTTGGCAGAGGCGGGCAGGGGAGTCAGTGCCATACTGAAAGAGCTGCACTTCAAAGGCTCAGGACGTGTCCACGTTGCCTTCGGCTCCGCCAGCCCATGGTTTGCGGTGGAAGCTGCTTGTGTCAGCAGCTGGAGCCAGGAGGCAACCGGGGCTGAGCTGGGGCTGCCGCAAGGATCGGCGCCCAGGTCACCCAGCCTTTCCCCACTGGTCGCCAAAGCATCCCCAGCTGCTGCAAAGTGCCCCCAAGAGACAGTCCAGGACCACAGGCTTTCATCCTGTGCTTGCAGGTAGCCGTTTGCGTCGATTTGGGCACGTTCCTTCCCCTCTCCCGAGACGTTTGGGCTGGGGGCTGTTGTGTGCACTGCGCCATGCCACTCTGGTTTAGCAGCAGGATGCCGTTGTCACGTTTGATTTTTCTTTTTTTCTCTTCCCCTCACAGCCAAGTTATATAAACCAAAGAAATTCCCGTCTTAATGGTGGCTGAAATATTTAAATGGGTCTGTTTGCTAATGTGATTGGCTCCAACCAAGAGCACAGGTTGAACTCTAATGATGGGAAAACAATCACATCTCTATCTGTGTTCAAACCTTACTGGTCCTGCCACTTTTTTCGTATTATAGCAGAACCTGTTGGGCAGCTTGAGTTAAGCTGAGCCTCCTTTCTGCTGCTGGGGCAAAGAAACGCGAACCAGTAGAGCCGGTCAGACTGCGAAGAAAAATTATGGCTTATTGTCTGTGCAAGTTCACCCACACTGCTCACTCCTGTCTCCCAGATGACCGTCTCTTGATCACAACTTAACCGAGCCAGAGGAGTGGAGGGAGAGACACACAGAGACAGTCCCCCAATGTGAGTATCATCGTGCCTGCACTGATTTTTATCTGTGCCCTGGCAATCTGGGCAGTGTTACATAGCTGGGAAGGGAGCTGGTGTGACCCACGCGTGGAGAATTGCCCCAAAACTGCACAGCAGCGTGCCGGGGAAAGCTGTCACTTGGTGCTGGCAGCCGGAGCCTGCTCCAGCTCCCACCCAATGGGCAGAGGCTGTCGTGTCACAGGTTCACTTGCTTTTCTGTCCTCTCTCGGAGTTTGTGGAAGAAATTTGGATTTTTCTAGCAGCTGGGGAGTTGATGGCTTGTTGCAAAGTGGCGGCTCTGCCTCTGCGGGCGTGCGGGGTCGGCAGGGAGCAGAGCTGAGCCAGCCCGGGCTGCACAGCCTCTGCCCAGCCGGGACCCCAGGGCTCTCCTCTTCTCTAACAAAAGCTTCTCCTCTGGCGTTTTCCACTTGAGCATGAAAAGTAATGAGATATCACTGGAATCTGAAATGCAAAGAAACAGCATCCAGCTCTAGCTCGGATGAAGTGAAATGGCAGTTTCGGAGCAGTTTGTGGGTGTCAGGGTTCCTGTGTGTACTGAGGAGTCCGGTCGCGTTTGCATCTAGAGAGCAGGAACCAGAGGCAGCAAACATCAAAGCTTTCTCTGAGCAAATATTCGGGCTGCGTGACAGCCGTGGGTCGAACAGAGCGGGATCCGTGGTCGCGTCGGGATGCACTGCGGGAGCGCGTGGGCTGGCAGCGGTGCCCGTCCTGGGCAGGCAGCACCACTCACCCGGGCATTTGCGCCCAGCACCAGGGGGGCATCACCTCCTTCCACACCTGATCCACCCCCCATGAAGCATCTCAGGCAGCACTGGCCTGTGCCAAACCACGCAGACGTTTGGCAGTAAATAACTTGCAATGGGGTCGTGGTTCTCCTTTCCCACCCCTGGTTTCCCACCCTAAATCGACCACAGCTCTATTGCCAGGGCTAAGACGGACCCTTTTTTCTTCTGTGGCAGCTGGGAGCCAGGTTGTGGTGACCCCTGCTAGCTGATCTAGGTGGCCCTCTGTCCCCGCCACCTTCAGCCCCTCTGTCCCCATTGTATTCCCTGTGGGACATCCTGCCGGTGCCCTCCCAGGGCAGGCAGATACGCTCCTGCGGGCAGGGCAAATATTCAGCAACTGTTTAAAGCTACTTTAAATCCAGGTTGAAGGAAGTGATGGTGGGATTGCTGCAGGGGGAAGGCTGTGTCCACGCATGCCGCTGTGGGTTGGACTGTCCCCATCACCTGCTCCTTTGCCCCTCTGCTGGGATGGTCCCACGATGGGGAATGCCCTGAAAGCGTTTACAGGGGAGATGACCACAGATCCTCCCATAGCTTCAGTGGAGGACACGGGACACTGATGCATGGTATTAATTCAAAACAGCTTGGGCAGCAAAGTGTCCCCAACATCAATGTGTCACCAAGCATTTGGGACGAGCAGAGATGCCTCCACCCATAAAAACGCCTAGCTGTGGCTGTCCTGCTTGTTGGATGGCACAGTGTGGGCCTGAGCTGGTAAGAGAGGACCCATCCATGATGCCACAGTAGGGCTAAAGTCCAGGTGGAGCAGAGCTGCCCTGCAAGAAGATCAAGCCACTGCTTGATCTGGATCAGATGCAGGATGAAGCTGGCAGAAATCTACCCAGCAAGATGGGGGAGCGTGGTCCCATGCAAGCCTTTTGAAGAAGCAGATATTTCCCAAATACAATGTCTCCCACTGAGCTTTGCCCTCGATCCACTCGGGAGCAATGAGAGGGTGCACGTGTCCTGGCTAGCCTGCAAACATGCGGTGTGTTAGGGGCTGCGCTCAGGAGCAGGCTAGCTCTGCTTGGCAAATGTGCCTGCAGCTGGGCAGACTCGTGTATGGCTCCAAGGAAGGCAAAGCTTCACTGGGTGGGTTTTTCTTCCAAATTAGAGGCTTTGGACGCTTTTCCTCCCCAGAAGCTTGGAGGTAAGTGGGACCTCCCACCTGTTTCAATGCGAGCTGCAGGAATTCCCGAAGGATGGAGATTTGGTGGAATGAGTCCTTGGCATCTTTCGACAAAGCTTCTCCCGGGCTTTCAGAGGCAGCTCATTTATTCCAGCTGCTCAACACCATGAAAACATTCCCATACCACCTCGGCGATGGGAACCTGGCTCCCAAACCTTGCCAGGAGCAAATGCCAAGGCCAGGAAGAGAAAGCATCCACCCTTCCTGACACCGCTTGTTCTCAACCTGGGGATGCCCCCCTGAACGATGCCTGAAACCCTGCCACTTCTCAAAATGCCCAAAAGGAGCCTTGAAAGCAGAGGAGCAGCAGCCAGAGATTCGTTCCGTCACTGCCTTAGAAGGGCCACGTATGATGTGCAGGGAAACCCAAGGCCCGAGGTCTTGCCCAAGACCAGAGCAGTGAGCGTGGTGAATGAAAGGGCCCCCGACAGCTCCCCTCACCTCCTCTCACCCCAAACCAGGCACCATCGTGGTCCCAGCAGCTCGCAGCACCCAAGGGGACCGTGTCCCACACAGGTGTCCCGTGGGTGGGTGGGAGCTTGTTTGGCAGAATAACAGCAAACACAGCAACGTTGCCCTGGGTCTGCAAAGCAAGAAGAGCCTTTTCTGCAGCTCCTGCTGTTACAAAAGAGAAATGTTTACTGACTACTGAGACATCAACCTTACACCAGTGGATAAAACCTCCCAGACCCCTGAAAGCTGGGGCATCCCCCTCGTCATGGGGTCCCCAGGCATCCCCCATCGGCAGGGTATCGCAGCCACCTGGTGCAGCTCTTGGACCTGCGCCACCGGCTGCTTTAAACTGCCCTGGCCATGGGGATAGGGCCAGATCCAGCACCCTGAGGCCTTGTGAGCTTCCGTGGAGGAGAAGTGCCCCAGGCTGTCCCATCCCCATCCAGTTGGCGTGGTTCAACCGGTGGGGCCAATGTACCCAGGATGGTTTTTGAAGGACTGAATCTTCCTAACCCATAAACCCTTTTTTAAATCGTGCTGAATAGAAAAGCTGTTTCAGCTGAAGACTTCCTCACCTGCACTGTATCCAGTGGAGAGAGATATACATTCCTTTCATTTGCATGGCCATTATCTTGGCTCAGGGTGCCCACACACACCCTAACACAGCAACAGCAGAGATGCTACTTTATGTGAGCGTGGTTACGATGGGTCTTCACGCCCCCTACCCCACGCAAGACCTGCTTGCCCATGCAGGACCATGAATGATGGATTCTCCATCCGTCAGGAGCAGCGTGGGCTCCGAGGCACGCTGCTGCGAAGGTCTTCTGCCATGGAAACCGCAAGACCAAGATGTGCTGGGTGCTGCATGCAGAATAATGGGATGACAAGCAGAGCGTGGCGTGACACAGCTGTCTACTAGAACTTCCCAGGGTATTTACCGCTGCTTTCCCCAGGCAAGGGGTCTGGGGACGGGGGAGGCAAAGGGACCGTGTTGGCTGGGCTGAGTGGAGGTGGCGGCCGCGCGCCTCTGCTCCCGACAAGGCCTTGAGCTATTCCCTGAGCCTCACCGCTTCTCAATTAAAACACCTGAAAAATGTGATAATGCTTCATTACCCACTTCCCAGAGCATTTTGAGGTGTTAATTAAGTAATGTTTATAGAAGCTGTGGTTACCCCGAGATGTACGGGCAGATAAGTGGCTACTTTTAATAACCTTCCAAATCCTTGTGCGGGCACACAGACCTGCACGCGGATCTGGCCGAAGCCCACCACACTGCGGCGAGCATTGCGGCGTGGCCAGTGGGTCTGAACACGGGTGTCCCCCCTGAGCCAGGTGCAGGACAAATATTCACTGCTAAACCTCAGCAAAGCTGCAGGGAGCTGTTCATACAAGGAACTGCAGAGCACGAGGACAACACCTCCCTCCCAGACGGGGATGGTGCAAGAGGAAACCCCTTAACTGCTCGCCCCGCTATATAAAAGCCAAACTCCAGTTCCTGGATATGTTCGGGTATTGCAGGGGACCACCTTCTGCTTTAGTGATCCTGCAACACCAGGATAGCAAAGACTTTGTTCTGGGAGGATGGATGCCCCTTTGCCCAGGTCACACAGGGACACCCGCCAGCTAGGGGCTCTCAAGCAGAAATAAGGTAATGGAAGAAAATCTTCATTGCTTTGGTGATTACCACAGCGGTTAGAGGAGCAGGAGCTGCCTGCAAAAGGCCAGGGTGGTGGGGGAGAAGCTGAGCTGCTGGTTCGGTGATAGCCGGGGTTGTGCTGTATTATGGCAACACACTTTATGGGGTTGAAGTAAATAGGTGTGCAGGTTGGGACTTGAGGCTGGAGCTGCGTCTTGGAGGGTTCGCTCTTGTTCTCCTCGCCCTGCAACGGGGCACGTCTGCACACACATGAGCAGGGGCAGCATCTCCCCGGTGCTGCCAGTCCTGTTTCCCTTGTTCAGGGGACTGCGTCCGGCACCGGTCCCCAGCAAACCTAAAGGGCCATCGAGACAGCTCGTAGCCCTGCTGCGGCTCCGCACGGCCCAGGTGGGGTCACCATCCTAAGTCAGCCGAGGCGACCCTGGGGCAGGGTGTCTGCAGCAAGGGCTGGCTGCAAACCGGTCCCAGGGCTGGCAGAGCAGCACAGAGCAGCTGCCCTGCTTCAGGGAGGATTTTCGGGTTGTTCAAGGTGGAGGAAGGCACCTTATCCTCCTCCCCGATGAGGCAAGAGCCAAAGCTGCTCCTCCTGTCTCACCCGTTGGGGGGTAATTTTGCAATCTGCGAGCCCCTACCCAGCACCAGCACAGAAAACCAGCGTGGTGGAGAGCAAAAGCTGGGCTCCATTTTAGGACAGCTTGTGCCACGTTAAGTCCTACAAATAAATAAATGTCCAGCAAAAAAAGCCCTCAACAGGCATAAAACCTCTCCCCAATCTGCCAAGCGCACAGTACATCAGCAAAGTGGATCAGCTTCACGCTGGCCTGCAAAATACTTCTGGCACTGCAGATTTTCCATGAGAGATCAGGCAGCTTTTCTGGGTATAAATTCAATTTATAATTCTAAAATTAGACCAGGAACATAGTAGGGTAGCCAGGAAAAGAAAGTTTGGCTGGTGAAAGCAGCCCTGCCCGGCAATCACCCTATGAAAGGTGTATTACATAAATCCAGCCTGAAGCTGAACAACCCCAGCACTGCTGATGGGGAAATATCGGGTTGTAGATCCATTAAGCTTGGCTGATCCAAAAGTGTCAGAACTTCAGAGTCCTTTTTTTTTTTTTTTTTAATGTCTTAAGCTCATTTAGCAAATGAGCTGCTTTATTCTCCTGAAAGGAAACAGTGCTGAGGGTGAGGATGTGCTGTGGCTCCATGCAAGCGTGGCTGGCAGTACCGGGGCTGGTAACAAGAAGCCAGAAATGCCCCATGGATAGGGGGTGGGGGACAACTGTGCTGCCAGAGCCAGCCATTCAACTCTGTCCCTTCCCAAGCCCCCTGGCATGGGCTAGGAAATAATCTCCCCGGTGCTTTTTCTTTCCCCAGCCACAGTCAGGAGCATGCCATCCCAAAGAGCCATGCCATCGGTACCCAGGCGATGCCGGAGACTGCCCCAGCCCCATGCGTGAAAGCTGATGTGCTGGAGATCCTGTGCCCTGACCTGGACCTGTGTCCCACCCTAGGCTGAGCATCGGGGACGCAGAGAGCAGGTGAGCAAAGCCAGGACCATCAGCAACCGCCCTGCCCTGGGGGCTTGGGCTTTCCAAACCTGCCAGATTTAGGGGCTGGATGAGGAGTTTGCCTTCAGTCCCAACACTGGGGCTCTGTTCACAGAGGCCACCCATCACTTTGAAATACGCCCGGCCCTGCGGCTCGCCAAAGGACTGCTTCCAGCCCTGCCACGGGACCACATCCAGCACCACCGGGTGTATATTACAGTGACAGCTCTGGAAGGGGCTCAGGGTTGTAAATGAAATCCCTGTGTTAAGGAGAGAGCTTCACACTGAAGGGCTCTGTGGTCTGGTCTTCATCAATAAATCTCCCTCAATAAATCCTCTTGAGCAGGGCAGAGGAGCAGGGGGCTGCGGCTTCATGCCTTGGCCAGCCCCCACCGGGCAAGAAGGGAGCAAAGTCAAAGCCCTTGGAGAGCCTGGGCTGTCTGCGAGGTTGCTCTGCCATGACAAAAGGCCAAATCCTGGGTACAGATACACGAGCGGCGATGTTTATGCAACATCTCTGTAACTGTGTGTGCGCACAGACCAGAGACCCAAAGTCCTCACCAGGTTTTCTGCAGAGCGGCAGTCCCGTCTGCAGGCAGGGACGCATGCTGGCATCTCAAAAAGCAGCAAAAACGACAATAGCTTTTCCCCACTGATTGAATCCCCAGATCACAGATCCTCACCGACCTAGGGGCTCTGAGCAAAAGAAAATCAGCCCTGGTAGCACGACAGCCATGCACAGAAGTCTAAGATGCTGCCCACACCCCAGTCCCAAATCCTGATCTGCCAGGCTCTGGCCACAGCGCTGAGTCACAGCAGCAGGGATCCAGGCTTGGTGCTGAGCACCTGGGCTGCTCCCGCGCCCTCCACCTCCCACGGCATCCAAGCCCAGCCCTTCCTCCCGGAACCACGTGCTGGCACGAGCCCCAGCCTGGATGTCACCTTCCCGGGATGTCCCAGCTGGAGCTCCATGGCCCAAAATGCTGGGTGCTTCACCCCTCCAAGACACCAGCCTTGAGGAGAGGGCAGTGCCAGGGTGGGCAGGGGCTGATTCGGCACCAGCGAGCATTGTAGCGAGCCCACGCAGCTGCTGCCAGCTCTGCTCCCAGTTGCAATTCCTTCCCAGTTTGCAGCACTGGGGAGTGCAATGGGAATTAGTGCCTGAGCACTTCAAAGTCTTCCCACATACGTGCTCGGGGTTTCAGCCCCGTGACAGCAGTGGTGGGTCTCACAACCTCCCTTTAGCCCTGGGGAGCTGCTTTGCCCAGGGCAGAGCCAAATTTAAGACTCAGCAATCCTGGAAGTGCTTCCCATTAACATCAGTGGCCCGTTTTTTTCTTTTTTTGGAGTAGAGCTGGGTATTATTTCCCCTGGCTCGTTACTCAGCTATGGCTCTTGGGGCTGAGCAGCAGCGATCGGTTCCCAGTCCCATTTCACGGCGGCTGATCCCAAGCCGCGCGAGCCGTAACAAGCTGCACTGTGCCTCAGGTGGCTTTTACTTGCTGGGATAGATCACCCGGCCCTGGGAAAGCGTGGGTTCTACCCAGGGAAGTTGGAGCAATGAATGTGTTTATTTAATTATTTCTCCAGACAGTGAGACCTCCGCTTGTTTGCTCAAAAGGCAGGGAAGGTCTTTTGCTGATCCAAGCATGCTAAGCAAGCCGAGCTCACTGCTTCTGCTCGCTGGCGCGTGCCTCATTTCTTTTGAAAATAAGACGCTTTAGGGGAAAGTTTCTTCTTTCAGCTCTGCGTGCCCACATCTTGCATATGCAGGCGATCCGGCACACCTCTGCTCTGCATGCAGATAAAGGCACAGGCAGGCTGCCGGCAGGGAGCCAGGCTGGGAGCGTGCCGGAGTCCGGCAGAAACCTCCCCGTGCCACCGTGGGGCTGAAAAACCCAGGGCCCAGCCCAGCCTTTCACCTTCGAACGGCAGAGGGGAGGTTTTTCTCCTTGGTCATCCCTGCATGGTTGAAGGCTGAGTGCCCAGGTGCTTTGTCGGGAACGGGATCACCGGCCGTGACTCAGTAATCCGGCGCGACTTTTAGAGGAGAAACTCCCGTGTGGCGATGCTGAATGCCCCCACGTGGAAGTGCCTCTTCTCTCAGCACGGTTTGGGTGGTCCTGGAGGACGCCCCAGGGCAGGCAGGGATTTGAGGACCTGCTCAGGGGGCACACTCCTGCCCAGACTTCGAGGGACCCTCCACGATGCTCTGCAGGAACGCTCGGACACACGCCCCTCCCCGGTACCACCATGGCCCAGGAGGGACCTGGGCCCACAGCTATTTTGGGGGATCCAAGACTCCCCGAGGCTTTGGCTGATGGAAAGAGTTTAATCCAACATCAGCATCCCGGGGAGGAATGAGATCGCGATTGATGTAATGAGCTTCCTCATCTCCGAAGCTTCCGCTTCCCATCCTTGCTAGTAATTTCAAAATTTATGATACTGGGATTAGCGCAAAATTCTTAAAATTAAGGCAAAATTCTTAAAAAGCAACCACTTTGCTTTCAGGCTATTGACCTCCTGCCTTTCCCAGCTTACTGACCTGGAGGTGCTGTGGGCTGCTCTCCACCTCTCCTGTTTTTTGGGGCAGTCTTCAACCAAAAAAAGGAAAAAGCAAGGATTTTTTAGGAAGCAGAGCACTTTATCTGTTCTCGGGGATTATAGGACACTATTGCTAGCGCTATGTGATGGCACTCAGTGTGATGAGGCGTTCATAAACCCCTAACATCAATGGGGAAACTGATGCAGAGGCAGGCTGAGCAAAGACCTGAGCCCGGGGCGGGAGCTGGGACGCTGCTCCCGCTATGGAGGGGCTGGGGACAGCAGCGCACCCCGGGGTGCCCCAACTCTCATTCAGCCCCACATGTGCTATGCCCACACCGGCTCTGCACGCATCACGCTTCCTGCACATCAGCCCTCCAGGTTGCTCTGTAAAATGGGGTCAACAACACTCGGTTTGGGGTCTCCCAAGGGTTCAAAGAGGCCACAGCCGGCGAGGCCACACGGGGAGCCTGGGCAATGACAGCAGGGTGGCCAGGTGTATGTGTTGCCTCCGTAGAAGCTGTGCATGGTGCCAGAGGGAGGACGGACGCACAGGAGCATCTCAGGACCCAGCGGGAGATGAGTCCATCAGGCTCGAGCACCAAAGCTGCCGCGTGTTTTCCCATCATCAGTCCCCAGCAATGTGGTCCTAACCACGAGCCCTGCAATCCCTCCCTCAAGAAGGTGCCCTGCCCCGCCTCATCGCAGAGAAATGGGATTTAAACAGCTCAAGAAGTGGAGGAAAGGTCTGATTTTTCAGTTGGGCTTTCAGTTCTCCCATTTCCCAAGCCATCGCTCTCCGCTTTGCCCGTGCCCCCAGGCCGGGGCTGAGGCAGGGCGGACAGGTCTGAAAACGCCCCGCGAGATGAGCCTGCTGCTTTGGACATGTCCGTGGTTTAGCAAATGATTTCACTTTCCAGATTGGGGCTTTGTCCCTGAGACTTTCCAGAACACCACATACACAAGACACTTCTCTTTTATTGAATGTTTTGTTTCTCTTTTAGGCTGAACCTGAACAATTGGAAACAAAAGGACATTCTCACACTGGAAGGAGCTCAGCGTGTGGCACAGCCCCGAACATGACCACGGAGAGTTTCGCAGAGCTCCTGAATAAGCTCAAGGAAATCCATGAGAAAGAGGTCCAAGGTAAGGAGACATAAGAATTCTTATAGAAAATTAGTGGGGGCCCATTTCTTTGTGATGCCACCTTGATCTGTTTGGTTTGAAATCACGCGGCACGAGGAGGAGCAAGTGAGGATTCGGAAGCTTTGGGAATTAGGGCTCAGCAAGCATCACCCACGGGGATGGATGGGGATGCAGGGTCACCGCCTGGCCCTCGTGGGACCACACCATCTGATGGCACCTTGGTATGGTTTATCCGTCTTATTCCTGTGGAGAGCAAGGTTTACCGAGCAAATCAGTAACTTTTTGGATGATGAGGAGGAGCAGAAGGAGAGAGGGTGTTCCTGCATCTGATACCCCTGGAGATACCCCACTTCTGGGAATCCCACTTGCTCCAGGAATTAATTATAGGGGATTTAGCTCCTTCCCTGCAGAAGGGACGTGCACACCCTCAGTGCACGTTTTCCCAGCGACGTGGATTGGAGTATATTTGGATACTGAGGAATCAAAGGGAAAGAGGAAAGAGGCAATAACCCATAAGAGTGAAGCAGCAGGAGTATGAGGCTCTGTTAAAGAAAACCTTTGAGTCAGGTTAGATAATTTATTCCTCTAGGAATATAAATTAGGAAGATAAATTATTCCTCAGGTCATACATTATTAAAGTAAGAGCCATTAGGTTAAGCAACCAAAAGCCAAATCCAATTGTTTTCCTTTCAGAATAGTTCCCAGTATCAATATTATGAACAAAGCAACAGCGCTTTTGGAGGATTCTGGCTTATGAATTTATTCTTCTCTTGTGTAATTTCAAGCCATGTGAGAGTTAGAGGAAACTGTTGAGCAATTTAAACCACACATTTACATCTACTTTGCATAAAATGGATTTGACAAGATGTAACGTCTGCAGATCCATCAACGAAAGCCGTTCTTGTTTAGCTGTAAATGTCCTCCAAGATGCTTTGCAGCCCTGAGAGTTATAAAATACTGCCCACCTGGGAAATGTCTGCTGCAACGAGAAATGACTAGGAACCGAGCTGAAACAGACTTTTTAGGGGTGAGCGGGATGTGCAGACTCATTAAATAGCAGAAATACAAAATGTACTCACATTTCGTACAACTTTTCCAGCTACATTAAACTGCGATGTTGTTTAACACAGGCAATGTGTTATTCCTTCTCGGGAATAAGGTTTGTAGATTGATGAGGATTCTGCAAGGCTGGGCACCCTCCTGAAGGTCCACCATTGCATTGTGTCTCCAAGTGCCAGGGAACTGGCAATAAATACCCACCTCTCCATCTCTGTTCATTATTCCAGGTCTGCAAAGCAAGCTGATGGAGCTGACGACAGAGAAGTGCCGGTGAGCGACACCACGTCTGCTCTACCCATGCCACAGCGGGACGGGAGGCAGAGGGGAGGTTGCGCCGCTTCATTTCCAGATCTCCCGGGCACCCCTCCAAGGCTGCTTCGTTCAGAGTGCATGGTTTGCCTTTCTGGCTCTGCCAAATTCGAACCTTTTGGTGACTTTTGCCACGCAAGTCCCCAGCCCACTTCCAGTTTGCCTTCCCACCAGCAAGTGATGCTCGGGACGACAGGCGTTTGCTCTCTTGAGAAGCAATAACGTGGGACAAAGCAAGCTGCGAATTCCAAGGGCGGGTGTCACAGGGCAGCGTCTGGGCTCTCACACATTTGCTTCCTCTCCTGCCACACAAGCAAAAGCAATTCAGCCGTACTGGTGTGAGCAGCAAGGCGGGCTCAGGGCAGAAGTCCTTCCCCTTCACAGGGCGCTGCAATAAAGGGACAGATTTGGGGGAGAAATCTAATAACCCTCTGTTCTTTGTTCTGTTTCTTCAATTAGTGATGCTCAGAGAATCGAAGAGTTGTTTGCTAAAAATCACCAATTAAGGGAACAACAGAAGGCCCTCAAAGAAAATGTGAAGGTGTTAGAAAACAGGTAAGATTTATTTTTCAATAGGGTGCTGTTCGGTGGCCGTGACTGCACCCTCCTAGAAGGAGAGTTTGGGATTTGCTGTCTTCCCAGGAGCGGGCTGTAGCACCTGAACCTCTTTTTTGCTCATACTTGGTTGCTGGGAGGCTTGGGGGGAGCCTGAGGACGTGCACAGGAGCTTTCCTAAGCTGATACTAGTGGGGCTGGATCTGGGGGGGTAGAAGGGCCAGGGCCAGGGCTGGGCTGCATGGGTGATAACTCCTCTCACCGATTCTGGATGATGGGCTGGGTGTGCATGCTTCTCCATGAGGAGGGCAGGGGCTTATTTCCCCCATGGGAAAACATTAACAAGCTGTCAACCGTGGGCTTTCCCCCAGGCTGCGAGCGGGTCTCTGCGACAGATGCATGGTCACCCAGGAGCTGGCGAAAAAGAAGCAAAATGAGTATGAAACCTCCCATTTCCAGAGCCTGCAGCACATCTTCATCCTCAGTATGTACTGCCGCCTGCTGTAAGCTCGGCTTTGGCCGGGCGAGTCCTTGCTCAGTTAATGCTTCTCCCAGATACTCGCATGTGAGCCCTCCCAGTGACCAGGCACCCAGGAGGGTTTGGGGATGGGGAGAAGGGAAGGAGCCAATGCCAGTGTGGGGGCCTTGAAAAATCAGATCTGGCCAGGACTGTGGATGGCAGCCCAGGTCTCTGCCAAGCAGAGGTAACCGCTCGCATGGAGCTGCAGAACTGGGGCGTTGCAGCCCTCCACATCTCCAGAAACATGAGAGATGCTCACGCAGCGAGCAGCCCCGAGCTGGCCAGGCCTTGTCAACTGCCTGGAAAAAAGATGCATTTGGCACCACAGAATCAACACTCTGGCAGAGACAGGAAAGTCACAGCAGCAGCTCAGCATGGGTAAAAGGAAATCAAACAACACGTGTGATGGATCTTCTCCCAAGCCTTTGGCAGAGCTCCCAGCGCCGCTCAGGCTCAGAGTGTTTTTCCCTGGGGATCTGGCTGTCCCAGGGAGGGTCAGGGGGCTAAAGGAGATAAGGCATTTAGCAGGGATGGAGAGGTGCCAGCAGCCCTTGATTTATCTCCCCTGTTATGCCATTGCTCCCTGAGTGCTGCTTTTGAGAGCTGCCGAGGCAGCAGCCTACCCTGCCCAGGAGGTGGCCTGCTCTCGCTCCCTGCCTCCTCGCTGCGGCGACCGGCTGCTGGGTGCTCACAGCTCCCTCTGCCCTTCGGCCGATCCCTCTGAGGCCCCCAGCCCTCCCCCTAACACAGCACCCGCTCATCGGAGGCGGCCGTGGTGCTCATGGGCAGGATGCTGGTTGTGTCCATCCCACCGTGCTGCAGCCACCACCCTGTCTGAGTCGAGCTTTCCCCCCTGAGCTGGATGGGCTGCAAGCAGACCCCAATCCTGACCGAACCCGTATCAGAAAGTTGCTCCCTTTTATCCCTTAGCTCCCAGCGTGTTTTCAGAGAAGGAAGGAAATTCGGCATCCCTCCAAAACCTGGTGCCGTTCCCTCCTCCTCCCCCATGCACCCTAGCAAGCTGCGAGGAGCATCAGCTCTCCTTGCGATGCCTGAAGCCACGGCACTTGTATCCCTGCAGCTAACGAGACGAACCGCCTGAGAGAAGAGAACAAAACTCTAAAGGAAGAACTGAAGAGGCTCCAGACCTTGGCGTAAGTGCTCTCCTGGGTTTTATTCATTACGAGGAGTATTGGTAAGGACAAGAGGCAACCCCGCAGCTGAGCAGGGCTATGTCCAGACCACAGTGTCCTCACGGGTATTTTAGCATCCAATTCCTATGGATTCACATGGATGTTCGGCACTGAAACACCCGTAACTGTCTCTAAGTCCTTGTTGACCTTTACTCACTCTGTTCACCTGCATCCAAGGATTCGGTTTTTGGGGAACAAGGGCATTCAACAGACCCCCATGCGGGACCGCCCATGGGAAGAAAAGCCCTGAGCTGCTTGCCTTGGCCACGGACCTCAGCGCGGGCTTTCATGGCTTTCCATGGCACCAGCTCCCCTCCTGCAGCAGCAGAGAGGGTCTGCAGGAAGCAGGTTGTATTTTGGGGGAAGGAGAGCGACACACAAGGGACCGAGATGGCATTAAGAAGGAGAAGCGATCTGCACCAACAGGTTCATATCCCAGCAGAGCGCTGTGCTGAAAGCCAAGTAACCTGCCAGGCTGGCCAATATATACAAATCAGCTCATTCCTCAAGGGTTTAAAGTCCAGAGGAATTAGCACTGAGGGATTAGTTCAGAAATGTGTTTTCTTTGGAGCACAGAACACCATCCACTTAAAGAGAAACTCGCTTTTACTCCCCGGTGCTTCCCAAGGCCTGAAGAGTTTCAGAGCTGTAGGTTGGGCTGGGTTTGCTGAGCACCGAGCATTCCTCCTCTGCTCTGCTCTTCCCTGTGCTGCTGGATAGGAACATTTCCAGCCACACATCCATGTCTCGACATCAGGGTCCAGCCAGGACCTGATCCATGACATAACCATGAGGCTCTAAAACTCACATTGCCTCCCTCGTAATGATCAAGAGCATCAGCCCCACCAGCGTGATATGGTGAAGGGGGACAGCCGCCACATCTCCGTGCTGAATCCAGCCCTATGTCAGGCTGAAAGCCCAGCCAGGAACATACAGGTTCTCACAGAGCTTTTGCAATAGCCACAGTTGGGTTTTGGCTTACCCAACGTCGTGGCTTCCTGTGGTGTTACCCATGTCCAAGTAGGGAAATCAGACCTTGAGCTGTCATGCTGGCTCTGTCCCATGCTCCAGACTGCAGCTGAGCTAGCAATATGCTGCAGTGGAAGGAGGTGAGCCTGAGGATCTGGTATATCCACATACATATATATAAAGATTTGTATATTTATATATCGGGCCCTATAACTCAGAGCTCCCAGTACAGTGGCTCTCGAACTTTCCTTCTCCTGCCCCTTCTCATTCATTCGTGTCCTTCTCCTTTCAACAGGGACAAGACAAAACACTCAGGAGTCACCTCCAGAGAAAGCTGCTCCACCCCCAGCTCCCCCTTGGCTTTACTGTCTCCAGCAAGCAGGAACGCTGGTACAGAGAAAGCAGCTCACAGGGGAGCAGAGGAAGACCATCACGACGTGCCAGGCCTCGAGCTAGGAGAAGGTGGGTGCTGCTGGCTCCTGCCATCCTTGAGGGACCTGGGGATGGGAAGAGTGACTGAGCCGTGGTGCAAAGCTGCTCTGGGTAATGGTCTGGAGAGCAAAGACCAAGCTGTTGACAGCTCAGATGGACATTGCCATGGGCAGAATAGCTGCTGGGAGGGAAAACGCATGTAAAGAGAGAAACACGCTGCTCTACGTTAGAGCAAAGGAATGCTTGGGTGCCCTCAATGTAAGACGAGTGCCATGCTGTTGTGGACCCGCCACCCATTTCATGCAGAGACCATGTTGTTGCCTTGCCTCCACCCCACACATGCAATGGAGGGCACATTCAATCAGATGCTGGCTTGAGCCAGATGGAAATTTTGGCTCGAGATCTTCAACAGGAGACAGTTGGTGCCAGCCAGCACCATCCTTGGGAAGCTGCGAGACTCCAGCATGCTGCAGGGCAGGGCAGGGCAGGGCAGCCCACAACAGCTCCGCAGGACTGTCATAGTGGCTGGTCATGTCTTTTTTTCAGAAAACCCTGCAGGACAGAGAAGCTCTCCAAGCAGCAGGACTTCCCCAGGCACTGTCCTCCAAGAAGTCAGCCTTGCAGAAATGGTGAGTTGCTGGAGGTAGCCTGATGTCCTCAGGCCTTCTGCCCACCACTGTGGTCATCTGAACTAGATCAAGAGAGGTAGACTGGGATAGGGAAAGAGTAGGAGGCACTTAGGGGGTGAAACAATTAGCCAGACTTGGGCAGTTTGCCAGAGCCAAGGAAGGCACCCACCCAATGCCAGATGCATCCTCTCTGCAGAATTTGCCACTCGTTGAGCCCTCTGCTCATCGCTCTGGTTCCTCTCTCAGATGTCTTGCTGGGGAAAGCCCTGAGGAGTGGAGGATCTGGGGACACTGTGCCGAGCCACATTTCAGTGTAGCTTATCCTGAGTTACAGAGTCAGCTCTCCATTATCTGGGTGAGCAAGAAGCTGGAGCACTGTGAGTGTTGGAAAAGCCTGGAGAACATGTAAGCTGTGGGAGTTGTGGGTCCTGAGAACAAATACACCACAGCAGCCCTGCCCAAGAGCATCACAGATGTCTCTCCATCTGCAGCATAATGAATATTGGTGTTTGCAGAGGGCCTGGCTTTCAGTGATTGCCATTTTGTGCATTGATGAAAGCCTGCCATGCCTTTAAAACACAGAGAGTATGTGTCAGCCGAGGGTTGCTGAGCGATATGGTGATACTGGGCACTGAGAGATGAGGCTGCAGGACGTGGAGCCCTGCTCCTGGTCGTGGGAACTCAAGCCCACATACACACCCACATAGATGCTTCTGTTTTGGCACAGGCTTCGCTTGCCTGAACTCCACGGAAAACTTGAAAGAGCAGGTGACAAGAGGTTTTGGTAAGGCTGCAGGCATGCTGTGAGGATAATTAATAGGGATTGCAGGAAGGGCTGGTGACATCTCCAGGTGGGCAGAGGAAAGTCAAGTCCGAACATGTGAGCCTTTCATGACAGCAGATGGAGATGATGATGTCCTGGCCTCACAGCCAGGTACTCCACTGGAAATACACCCATCAAATCAGTGCATGCCAGGAGCTTGCAAGAATAAAGTCTAGTGGCCTTAGTAGGGGTCAGGGAATTTGCAAGGCCTTATCTTGATTAAGCCACTGAATCACGGCTTGACTTGAGAGGAGGCACAAGACTTCCTGGACTGCAAATCAGTGCAGCCAGGAATTAAAGAGTACTATAGATCCCACTAGAAAACATGAAGTGGAAATTTCCTGGGGAAACCAATAAAAATATGGTTGAGCTGTTGACCAGAATGGTATAAAACAGAGCACTTAGGAGCTGTCTATCTTCTTCACGTTGGTGAGGAGCTGCGTCTCTGCTCGGCAGGGCTCCCTGGAGCCGCGCGCTGCCCGGGTTGCACAGCAGAACAGCTCACCTGGACTTTCTCCCCCTGCTGCAGGCATCCCAGAGGATCGCCAACCAGCTGCACGGAACCATTGCCCTGGTGAGACCTGGCTCCAGACAGTGTCTCCTGGAGAAAAGTCCTTTGGGAGCAGCAGTGTCCCCACCAGCAAGGAAGACTCCTCTCCCACCAGAGCGCGAGCACAGCCCCAGCCTCGAGGCGTGAGTTTTGGGCTCATGGGTCGCAGTGTGGGCCTGATGCGTGGCCCGCTGCAGCTGTCCCACCAGGCAGACTGCAATGAGATGGCCAATATTCACTGTATCTGCCTGCCTTCTTCTCCAGACTTCTCCCACAGCCTTGGGGAGGAGGGGTCTCCCAGTTTACACCGGCAAAAAATGGCTGGAATCCAGCCCGATGAGATCAGCCCCTCGTTACTCCAGCTTCACCAGCAATAGCAGGGACTGGGTTTGCAGAGCGGCTTCACGTACCGTACCGACCTTCTTAGCATGGCTGTAAAAATCTCCCATTGAGTGAGATTAGGGCAGGGTGGGCTGTTCCTCTGTCCTAGAGGTCTTCAGGCCCACCAAAGCACTAAGAAAGCCCAATGGGGGGTGGTTAGAATGATTCTGGCTGCAAGACGTAGTTTGAAAAGCGTGTCCTCAGCAGCAGTGCTGACGTGAGCAGTGACTGCAGGCCCCAACTCACTCACCCCCCTGCCTTTAGCTGCCATGGTCCAGGGACAGGAGAGTGCTGTTGGACGGTGGGATGGCGATGGCTTCCCGCAGTGTGTGCAGTGCGGAGACCCGCGGCCGGCTGCCTGACCCCCGTGGCCACCGATACCCTCCTCCCCAGCACAGCACCCAAAGGCAACCGTGGTGCACGGGGCCAGGAGCTGCAATGGGCAGCTGGGCATGGAAAGAGCAAGAGAGAACACACCCATCACCTGCAGGAGCTGAGAAATCGCATGAAAATATTCTAATTAACATGGTTCTTTCTTTCCTGCTTCTTTTAGTTATTTAACAGCAAGCAAACCAGACTTCCCCAAGGTTGCTCCATCCTATGAAAACCTAAAGCTGACCACCCAGAGAGAGCAGCTCTGCCTCCTCCACAAGCACCTTTCCCTGCACCAGCTGGGGCTGGGGAAAAACTGTGCCTTGGCAGACCGGGACGGCAGCAGCTTGTCCAGCCATTTGCTCAGGGCCAAAGATGCCGACAGCAGGACATGGTCGCGCGATCGCTGGGAAGATCGCGCGGCCTTGCTGAAGCTCCCTGCCGCCATGGTGTACGTGCGGGATCAGCACCTGGAGGAGAAGCTGCACCTCCTCAAGCACAGGGAGCGGCTGCAGCATTTCCTCCTGCAGCAGTGCCAGCCAGGCCAGCAGGCAGATGGAGACCCAAAGCCTGCGCCCAAGGAGCAGCCCCTGTCCCCATCACCAAGCATCACACTGGGATGCAAGGAGGAGAGGTCCTTCCTGGAGGATGCAGCAGATGGGAAGGAAGAGAAGGAGCTTTGGCTGAGCCGGGACAGCTCTGAGCTCCGAGAAAAAGTGGAGGCAGCTAGGGATGATGGTGCAGACACGCCGCTGGATCTGTCAGACTCTGGCCGTGGCAGGGAAATTGGCTGGCACAACCGCCGGGAGCCGCGGAGGGCTGGCAGCCCACGGCTAAGCCCTGGGGAGAGCCCTGCTGTGCCGGCAGCCCGCGGCCCCAGCGGGAGACACGGGGCAGAGCAGGACGACCTGCGCTTCCCCTACCACTGGCCCAGTGGCACCCGGGCGCTGCCTGGTGCTGTCAAGGAGGAGGACGAGGAGGAGGAGGAAGCTGTGGTGAGTATATCTCATGTTGGCATCAACCACGGCCCCTTCCTCTCCCCGGGGAGTCCAGCGCTGGTGCTGGCACTGTTACGATCACATTAACGTCCCGTGGGAGGATGGCTTTGCCACGTGTGACACCAATGGGGATGTATTTGCACGTGGTAAAGCCACGGCTGCTCAGCCCTGGCTCTTGGTCCCCAACTGCCCTCCCCTTTGGTACCCGTGGGAGTTCCATCCAGGTCCAAGAACAGGTCTGTGGCAGCGCCTGTGTCCCGTCCTACAGGGACAACACATAGAAACGCCTCTGCGATGCTCGTCCCCATGGGTGTCGCTGTCATCACGCAGAGGCTGGGGATGGCCCTTTCTTCCTGCCTGGCGAAGGCAACATTTGTGCTCCCTGTATCTTACAGGTCACTCTCTCGCGGGCACATCCGACAAGCAAATCCACACCCAGGGACCCAGAGGCCCTTCCAGAGACCAGGGTGAGACTGGCTGTCAGTGCACAGAAGGGAGAACCAGGTAAAAAGCCCCAGGCAAACGTGACATTTGAGCAGGCAATAGCAAAAGGTGCTTTTGGGTAAAGGCATCTTACAGCTGGGGGCTCGCTGTGCTGGGCTCTGCAGAAGACCGAAGCAGGAGCTACCCAGGACGGGACACCCTTCCAGGACCCGGGTGCTCCTGGCTGCCAGCTCTTTTGGGCCACCAGGGGAACTTTGGGTTTCACATTTCCATCTACGAGGTCTCGATTCTCAACCCTAGGGATGCCCAAAATTCAGGCTCACTATCTATAGAGAGAAAACAACCCTGGCTGTTCTGGAGAAGAGCCCAGTATCTCTGCTCAGCCCAGAGCAGGAGCCACCTGTGGGGTGCCCTTGCACGCCCTGCAGAGCACCCTGCACCCTGCACCCAGCTGCTGAGTAGCACAGAGGCTTCAGGAGCTAAAGAGGTCGCTTTAGCACTGGCCCATGGCAAAACCCACTCCACGATGAGTCAAGACAAGACAACGTTGCTGCTCCAGCATTACCCACCTCTCTCAGGGAAGCAACAGCTCAGAAGTTGCCCCAGCAAAGATGGCGAAAATGCAAGAAATTTGCAGGACTAGCACTGGGAAAACCATCCCTGCCTGCACCCCCTTGCTCCAAAGCGTGCCCTGCGCTGGCACAGGGCTGAGCATGGGATGAGGGATGCTGGTACCTTCAGCAGCCAGGACAGGATGCTCTCCTCTCCCCGCTCCATCCCCACCCTTTCCCTTCCCAAAACCAGCAGTGCCCTTAGTCTGGGGACATGTGGTGCTTTCTCCCTGTCCGACTGCCGCAGGACGTGGGTGTCGGGTTTGCCTGGGCGGGTGGGAGGCATCAGCCATGGGGAGCGGAGCGGGAAGCACGTCTGCAAGAGCTGCTCCGTACCAGCCTTACTGGCTGGGCCAGAAAGTTGAGCTCACCTGGATTAGTTGGTCTGGGTGTGTCGGAGCGGTTTGGGAACAGTCTCCGAAGCAGGATTTTGCAGGGTGGAAAAAAAAAAGGGGGGAGTCCTTTGTGATTTACATGCTAAGGAGATAGCATCATAGCAGAAGAATTTCAGCTGATTACATTCTGGGTGTGGGAATACAGGACTTTCTTCAGTTCTCACCTTAAGGTTGACACAAAGCCCAGGAAACAATGCACAAATACTTCTGCACTTTCCAATGAACCTTAATCCCTGGAAGGATAAAGTAAGAACGGGATCAGACTACAGTGGCTCTACAAATGCCTGAAAGCATCTGCTCTCCCACCTGGGCAGGGGCAGCAAGGGAGGCTGCCCTGCCAGAAGTCCGACCCTGGCTAGACCAGGGTGCCCGGAGCAAGAAGTATTGAGGTCCTGGAATGCCCCTGCCCATTGGAAGAGGTCACAGCTCTGTCCCCAGCTCTTTCTGCCCCTCCATGGCCATCACGGGTTGCTGCTGTGAGTGCAGACAGGGTAATGCCACTGCTGGCAAGGCTCAGTCCCTGGCTGGGGCAGATTTGCTCTGTGAAAAGGTTGGGTTAGTGTCTGGTGCGTGCAGGTACGTGTCTGGGGTTGTGTAGCCTCGGGGCCTGTGTGCAGCAAAATCCTTTTGCAGGGCAGGGAAGCAGCTCCCCCACCTTTCCTTCCTCTGCTCCTCGGCACACGTCCCCTGCCGAGAGCCACCAACTGGCAGCGGCGGCAAACTTGAGGATCGTGCATTTTGGCCTCTTTACCCAGACACGCTTCTCCCTGCCTGGGTCTCAAACAGGAAGGTGCAGTCTGGGGTTTTAAATACCCCTCAGCTTCCCAACCTGCACGTGGCCATGGACTTCAGGGCAGCGCTTGAGACCTTGGTGTAGCAAAGTGCTACGGGCACAGCTTTACTGGGAGCTGGGTCCCCAACACAGTCGTGTCGGACCTCCCATAAAACATTCATTTCAAGCAACGTAGCTTCCAGTGCCTCTGCTTTGCAACAGTTTATTGCTGAATCTGTATTCTGCCTTGGTGCCTCTCAGAGGCTGGGCCAGTGGCTCTGCACCTGCTTGTGAGCTTGTTGGACACCCCCCGCCAGCCAAAAAAACCCCTTCCTTTTGTATTTCCTTAGATGACGATGATGCTGAATCTGGGAAGCAGGAATCTGATGAGCCAGACACGACGGACAGCGAGGTATGTTTGCTCTCCTCAGCCATTAGCTTAGGCTGTCGGTTCTGAGAGCTGTAAGACAGGTTGTCTGCACCTGAGCTCACTCCAGGAGGTGACGGCTCTTCCTACCCAAGGTGCCAAACCCCATTCCCACACTGTTACCTAACTTGCTGCTGAGACATAGAGATACCACTCTTTCCAGCTAGTCAAGAGGGTTTGTGAACAACAGCGTTTGTCACCACTCCATAGCAATGGTCACAAAGGTCCCCAGAAATGCCACCGGGCCATTATCTCCCCAGAAAAGCAGCGTAGTTTGTACACTGACCGCTCTTCTTGTTGGTGTAGGTGGCTGCCCCATATGAAGATGATATCCTACAAGAAGCTCAGGCTGAAGGGAAATATTTTTGCACCAAAGACAAAGCTCATGCGCTGCAGAAGAAGAGAAAAAGAGGACAGGATCCCTGGACAAAAGGTAGGGAGGAACTGTTCCTCGTGGCATCAGCTCAGGGCTACAATTTCTGCTGCTTCCCGAGGGGCTCTCGTGAGAAACACCTGAGGGCACCGGCCACCTTCGCTGCAGAGGAGTGGAGGGCGCTCCTCTGCCGAGTGCATGCCGCGCTGCGAACAAATGTTTGCCCAAGGTCATACAGGGGAGTCTTTCATTTCCCTGCGATAAGACACGCCGCACCGTGTTTTGGCAACGGTTGTGTCTCCGGCCAGAGGAGCCCCTGCTAATGGTTAGCCAGGAGAGCCCGGGCAGGGTGGCCAGGAGAGCACTCCTGAGCACCTAAGCTAACAGCCCCTCGTGTTTGCTTAGCCGGTCGGGGAGGTGGTGATTGGAGAAGGCCAAATGCCCAGGGGCGAGCTATTGACATTCAGAGAAAGGTTTCTGCCAGCTCTGTTGATCTTCCAGTGCGGCTGTGGAGGTTTCCCTGCTGACAGAGGAATGTGTTGCAGCCGTGTTTCCTACAGGTGAATAAGCAGAAAACTGCTCCTGATAAGGGCAAGGATAAGACAGTGTGCGTGTCAAGTCTCAAAAAGTGCTCTGTCAGAAATACGCGGTTACTAACCCCCTCGTACTTTTGGTGAAGACAGGGAAGTGTTAACCCAACTATAAACGTAGAGAGGGCTGTTGCTTAAGCCCGAAGGGAACTCGTTTAACAGGCAAGCGCTGCCTCTTGCTCTGTGCCTGGCCTTCGGAGGTGCCCGCTCGCTTGAGGGACACCACCGCAGGCTGAGTGAGAAGAGGATTTTCTCACCAAAACCAGCTGCTCGGAGCAACAGGGAGGAAGGTGCCCTGTGCTCCCCGGGGCAGACACCGTCCGAGCCTCCGGGACTGGATGGGGATGTCCCGAGTGAGGGCTGGATGCAGTTGTGGAGGGAATGGGATGATGGCATAGCCCCTCTCTCAGCATATGACGTGTGCCATGTACCACGCTGGGAGGGGGAGAAATGAAAGAAATGCATCCCACTGTTCTGGGTACTCTCTGAGGCACACGCCTGCACCAGGTCGGTTCTCTGCCTGTTCCTGTTTTTCATGTTGTTGCAGTTTCCAGGGTCATAACAGCCTCCCCCAGGTGTCCGTGCACCTCACATGCAAGATGGGTTCATCTTTCTTTTGCTAAGCTTTTCTTTCTCCTGCGCTGTCCCTATTTTGGGATGAGGCCACACTGACCTCGTACATGTAAATCCGTTGCTCTGTGGCTAACTCCTCCGGTCACCTTGCTGTTTTCAGGAGCTAAGAAGTCAATGAGAGGAAGAAAGAAAGTCAAGGTAGAGCACTGCTCAGCAGGGATCACTAAAGAGCTGGAGAACTGTTCCGCTTCCCACAACAGTATCTCTGAGGAGAGCTAACAGCAGGGCAGGATGAGAAGCGACACCGATGCTGCAGACCAAAGGAGAGGGCTCGGAGACCTCAGCATCCCACCCATGCTGGGAGAGCGACTCCTCCTGCCGTGCTGGGCCAGGCAGCGGGGAATTCATAAGGACTCGTTAACGAGTAGACCACCCTGAAAACACTCGCTCAGTGCTCCTGGGAGAGGCTAGGCAAGGAAGCGCCATGCAGGTGATACCTGGAGCAGCCGGGTCACCGCTGGTGGAGCAGCGCATTCAGTGACCCCCAACCCTGTGCCGGAGCAGACCCTCAGACTGGTGCTAGGAAGAGGAGATGCCCTCTTTGCAGCACTCACCCTGGATCAGGACCATCTTCTTCCCGAGGATGTCGTGCAAGGAGAACGGACTACTCAGGCCCGGCTCCCCATGTACGGTGTCCTGAGGGCTGGCCGAAGGCTGGTGACCAAGCTGAGCACCGCAGGGCCCCATGCACAAACTTGCATTGATTAAATCACTTCCCAGGTTTCATACGTGTGTGATGTGATCAGTGTACGTGACGTAGGTACAATGCTTGGGCCTGGTTTCCTAGAGGAATGGGTTCGGAGCACAGAGCTTGGTTTCACTCGGGTCAGCGGCTGGAGTTGAAATCGCACACAAATCTGGAAGGGCAATGATGGAAGCATTTCCACTCACTTTTAGTCCATCCAAAATAGCAACGACTGGCTCCCTCATTGCCCGTCATGCAAAACAATTCTGATAACAGACCACCGCAACTCCTCGGCTTGCTGATCCTTAAGCGTCTGTACATGCCAAATCATTCTCACGGCACGGGTCGCTGCTCAGCTTGCAGACCCCCTGCTCCTCCCTGTGCATCACTAAACTCAGCAGTAAACTGGCATTTTCAGCTACTCTCTACACTTGATTTGTAAAATTTTGTGAGAAAGAAGTTTGTGCAAGTCTAGTCATGAGTATAAATCTCCATCTTGGAAAAAAATAACTGCCACCACACAAAGGTTCCTCTGTTGCATGTGTAACGGAGACGGTGCTGTGCAGGAAAGCAGGAAGTCCAATGAGATTGAAGCAAAAGGGAACTGTGCTGGCGACGTGGCTAGCTGCAATGCAGGAACCAAAAGCACCAAAAATAGAGAAATGCACATCAGATTCTTCCCTCTCACAATCTTCTGCGGTGGTATCGCCTCTACGGCAATAGATATTTTGAAGGTGACTTAATTCATGTCCTTTTCGTGAGACTGAGCACCACCTTCTCCCTAGTGAAATGCTTTTAGCGGAGCTCTGATCAGTAAGTAATGCCCATTTATAGCGCTGGCTTTGGAAAGACAGCTTCACTCCTCAGTTCACCACAGAAAAACTCATTCCAGTCATTGCTGAACTCTTGCTTAAGTCCTGTTTTGGGGATTTAAGTGGGCTGGGCATTTTGTGTAGGTCCTTCCCAAGGTCAGATGCACCCTGCGTGTGTGAAAAAGGCAGCATGCACCCAGGCAGACTCGCGTGCAGCTCTGCAGTGCACAGCCGGGAGCTCGGAGGCCACAGGGACAGCTCAGGCGTTCGGAACAGAGCACAGCGGCAAGGAAGGCCCTGAAGTCTCGGATAGGTTTAGCAAGTCTAGCATGCAGCAATGGTTCTTGGAAGGGAGAGATTAGGGGAGTTCCTTTGCTTCTTTAGTCTCGAGCAAAGTTTATTGTAGGAATTTCTGAGTCAAAGTGCATGTTCCTCCTGCATCCCTTGGGCACCACGGCATTCTGCTCTGCTTTGAACATTGTCGTCAACTCCTCGAGAGCTCCCCAGCTCCAGCAGGGCTGTGCTGCACGCCATGCTCTTACCAAACTCGCTTCTAGATGTGCTGACCTACAGTGGGACCTCTCCAGAAAACATATTTTGCAGGATCCTCCCATGAAAATTATTGATCTATTAGTAACAGCAAGTAGTGCAGCGCCACGTGGTTCTGGGGAGAGGGGTTGATTCATTCATTCACAAATCCTCACGTAAACACCACGTATGTTTTTCATGACTTCTGAGTGCAGAGCTATATGATTAAATCAATCAGCTCCATGTTTTTTAAGTACTTGGTGTCACGCAGGAGAGCCCAAGTCATTTTCCAAGGCACACAGTTAACAGCGCAGAGGTCTGCTGGCAACGTTTGCCTCCTGGGGCTGAGCACGTTATTTTGCTGTAACTGGAAATCTGCAGCAAGAGCAGAGGATTGCATCACCCACCACAGGTGAGCACCCAGGAATCTAGCGGACATGGCCACTCTGCTCCAGTAGTGGCCAAGAGAAACCAGGACTCCCAACTGGAACCGACTGGAGGCAGATTAAAACCATTGCAGGTCACACTGATAATGTACTGGCGAGGCCACCAGCTTGAGTCAAACCTGGCTCATGCGTTGGGGATGCGGGAGGAGAGCGATGGAGAAGGATGTGCCAGCGGAGAGCAGGAGTGGTCCAACCCGTGAATGTGGTTAGCAAGGGTTTCATAACTTCTTACATACATAACACATGTAGGGAATGGCACCTCGGGGCATGTTCTGAGACACACTGAACAGGAGGGGGAAGATGAGCTCAGGAGAATGCATAGTCCCAAAAACGCAGTGGCTGGTCTTTAGATGGATGTGGCGAAGCTTAGCTCCAAAGAGTGCTGGTCACCTTGGACATGCTGATTTAAGGAGAGGATTTAGCATGTGATAGCATCCTTGGGACAAGGACCTTGGATTAGAGCCTGTTCAGGAGAGAGAGGATGATACGGTCTGGATGCACGTTGTGCTTACTCTTCATCCTCCCAGGTTTCCAGAGGCCACCCTGGTGCCCCAAGAGGCCTCTTGGATCCCCATCCACGCCCCTCTTAGGCTGGAAAAATGTGTACAGAAATTTCTGGTGCCTTATCCTAATACCAGCAGCTCCTCCAGCTGGAAGGCTGTTCTTCTGGTTCCCAGCCTAAATATATCCATGACCTGTTTATCTTTGCTTGATTTTGGGCAATGATTTTGCAAAAAAATCTAACACCCAGCCCACATAAGTACTTTAAAATGCTGTCTCATATCAGATGCTCAGACCAAATTCTGTAGTTCTTGCATGTAGAAAAATCTTGGTGACTTTGGTAACTCTATTCCCCACATAATAGTGGAAAAAGGGCTTGCAGGCTTGGCCCACCTCAGACCAGCTCCTTATTCCAGCAACCCCTGACTGCTCAGACATGTATCCACACAGCCCAGCGCTTCCTTTAAGGTTGAGCAGGAGCTGCAGCAGAAAAACGAGCATGAGTTGAGTATTGGAGATTCAGAGTAATGCTTTACATTTGCGCAATAACACTGTGGTAACTGCAACACTACCCATACCCCCATTTGTCCAGGGGTTTTGCAGAAGCGATCAGAGCGTGCTTCAGCCCAGAACTTGAAGGTACTGTGCAGCAGCACCGTGAGGAGTCCAGCCTTCCTCTGAAACAGCATCCTTGTGTACAGATTAGGAGCACCTCCAGGCATAAAGGAGCTCGGGCTCCCTCCGTGCCCCTGCTGCAGAGATTCCCTCGTTGGAGGAAACAGGGAGCAAAAGTTGCTCGGGGTTGTACCCAGCCCCTGCCATTTGTAGAAAGTATGCTGTGGAATCTATTCTTTGAAGCACAGCAACATGCCCACTGTACTCATACACTGTGAGCTAGTTTGCTTGCCAGATGTAGACAACAGCTCCGCAGCAGCAACGCTAGAACTGCTAAATTCAGCTTTGAAGTTAGCAACCCACTAAGCTATGGAGGCTGGCTTCTTTCTGCTTCATCCTGCGCTCAGTGGGACGATTTACATCCTACAGCTGTTTTTACAAGGAAAGAATGAAAAAAATACCTTTCTTTTTTTTTAATTCCAGTCTCGGGTTCTAGAGTATTGTTTGCAGCAAGCCTAGCTAGGTTTCCATGCCCATTTATCCCCTGGCTTATTTGATGAGCTTGCCAGCAGGCAATTTTAATTCCTTTTTATCCCAAATTATTTTTTCTGCAGCTGTGATATGAGATGATTCTGCCAAATAATTTAGGCTCAAAATCTGACCTATATTGAATAGCATAAAATGCTGAGGATGTTCTTGGGGTTTTAAGGTGAGAGTTTATATTTCACTGTAGTCATTTTAATGGAAGCCAACAAGAAACTATTGTCTTATGTTTCCTATCCTAAGATAAGTGTTGATGTCCCACATACAACAGTACACAAAAAAGGATCTTACGAAACAGCCATATGACAAGATGTAGAACCTGTATGTGTTCTATAGGATAGTTTCAAAATCTGTCTTTTATTCAGTGCCCATATTTCAGATCATACCATCAGGCATCAGGTTGATTGCTGATGCAAGCAGTATTAAGAGTTGTCACGTAGCTTCCTTAAACATGTTTGACAAAAGCATTTACCATTCTAAGGGTCTAGCGTTGCAAATACATTAATACCTGCTTAATTGTAAACATCTCAGTAGTCCCTCATCAATGGCAAATTTGGTGCGATACGCCCATGTCCGCAGGCAAAATCCCACTTGGGAGCACAAGCTGCTTCGGAGCATGTGAAGTGGGAAGCATGGGAGTCTGCGAGGGCCGTTTCGGGTTCAGAGGAACACGGAGGCCGCCAGCACCCGCACCTTGCTGTTTGCAGTGACAGAGGCTTTGTCACACCCAGCAAAGCTCTCAAACCTCCTCGGCCAGGCCCAGCAGCACGGACATCTTCAAGGCACATCAACGTCCTCCGAGGACAGCGGAAAGGGCAGAGCTTTCTTACTTGGCAAGCGGTCACAGCATCATCCCGGGATGCGGCAGACATCAGTTCAAGTGCCTAAGGGGTATGTTTATTCCGTGCAGTATAAACACACCAGCCCGGGAAGCGGCGTGCTGCGCAGAAATGCCTTGAGTCACTTTCTGAAGATAAATACTAAGTTTATCCTCTCCCAGATGTGGGTCTGCCTTGCCCATATACGGCCCGGGCTTTGCTTCAGGGGCTGGGCGGCATGGGGATTCATCCCTCTGCAGGGGTTTCGGGGGCTGCCGGTGAGTCTCAGGGCCCTGCATGGGGAGCCATGCCGCGCATGGGGATCCGTACCCTCAGGGCTGGCAGGTTGGGGTCACCCCAGCCCTGCAAGCCATAGGGCTGGGTCACAGGCTGTCGGGTGGGAGCAAGAGGAGCAACTGCCTTCATCTGCTTTTGTGGGAGCGGGCTGATGCGCACAGCTGCGTGTCCATGGTTTTAGCAGATGCGTCCGCCCTGCCTGCAGGAAGTCCAGGAGACCCTGGGAACAGGCGACAGCCAGAGTCACTGGGGGTTTGGGTGGGAAGATCAGGGGAGGAGAGTTTTTTAAAAACCATGCAAAAGGACACGGCAGTTGTTTGCATGGGGACACGGTGGGTGTTCGCGTGGGGACGTGGTGCGTGGTTGTGCGGGGGTACGGCGGGCTTGTGAATGTGGTAGGGGCATACCTGAGGGAGGAAGGGGCTGCCTGCGCGACGGCCCCGGGAAGAGGGACAG
>VZSC01000250.1:366740-392081 GCA_013398225.1 Steatornis caripensis | reverse complement strand
ATCTGGCGTTCCCAGCCAGGCCCTGGGAAGAGCCGGCCTTTCCCAGGGCCCTCGGCCGGCCGGCGGCTCTGAGGGGTGGGGAGCGGAGCATGGGAAACGGCCGCCCCCCGGGGACAGCGGCCGTGGGAGGCGGCGCCGACCCCGCTGCCGTCTGGGCCCCGGGAGGGAGCACCTGCCCCGGGGCAGCCCCCCGGAGGTGCGCCCGGGGGGGCGGGATCCAGCCCCGCAGGCGGCCCCGAGCGCCGCCCGCTCTGCCCCGCTCGCTGCCGCGCGGCTCAGCCCCGCGGCGCACAGCTGCCCGTGCGGAGGCCGCCCCAGCTTGCGGGAGCGGTGAGGGGCGCTTGCGGGGTCTCTCGCTCGCTGAGCCTCTGGCTGCGGCTCGGCGGTACCCTGAGCCCTGCCTCCTGCTTCTGCCTAGCCCGGATTTTGCATTTCTTCTGTTGACGGACTGAAGCCGGCAGTCATCGCTAGGCAGGACTCTCCCTCCGTGCGACGGCCACGCTGCTGATGTAGTGCCTTCTCCTAACCTCTGCTGCTTGTCTATGCAGTAACTCTGTGTATTAATAAGTGCTTGTACACTGGGAACTTTGAGTCAGCCTCCGGGGAGGATGTTCTGGCCTACCGTTGCGTTTCCAATGGACTTCTGTTGGCCTGGAAGTGTTGGTTTTCTAATCAACTGGAAGGCGCGCTCTTGCTCGGATCTTGGGGATTTGAGCTCTGAAGGAACCCTTTTCAGGCCTTTTCTTGCATAAACAGCTTTGTGAAGTGAGCTGGCCCTCTGAGTCTGCAGATAAGCAAAGCAGTATCAAAGGCGTTAAGTCTCTGTGGTCTTTATAGTGGTTTACAGAGCTTTGTTAGCGAGCTGAAATGGACATGTTGTCTGTGCTTTAAAGCTGGGAAGCTTTGCTAATGCAGTTGATGGTCCCTTTCAGTGTATGTCTTGGAATGGAATGGAGGTGTCCCGTGGATCCCCAGGGAACGGCTGCTCGGGGGTTCAAGTGAATTTAAAGAGAAGTAGTAGTCGTTTGTGAGGTGTGGGGGTCTTGTGTGTCATCTCTCCTGGGTGTTTTCCTTCTTGAACTGTCACTTACCACCCATTGCGTTCCTTCCTGTAACAGAAAATACTTTTCTTTCCTCGCTTCTTGGAGAAATCGAAGCTGGGCCTGCTACGTGGATGCCCTGTATGCGCAGATCGCGCTGTTGCATTCGGCTTGTTGCGCAGGAATGCATGATGCTGTGGCACAGCTCCTTCTTAGCGCTGCTGGTCCACAAAAGCCAGGTGCTGTGCAATTCATTTCATTGCTTTAAGATTGTAGGTAAAGCTCTTGAGGGCAAGTTTTGCATCAAGAGCTTTACAAGCACGGTTACCTCTGTAGGTGTGATGTTCGGCGTGCCTGTGCGTACTGAGTTCATGTAAAGGGTTCAATCCTTCCCCTTCCCAAGCCAAGTCAGCAGGACACTAAGAAAATGCTCTTTAATACATATTCCCAGGACCTTCTCATCTGATGTCTGTCCTGCCTCTTTCCTTGCCATCTGATTTTAGGTGGTGTTATGTTCCACCATCGTAATCCTAATCAATCCGCATGGAATCAATGATAAATTAGAAACAGAGAAGCGCGAGGAGGATACCGGGAGGAATGAAAGGGCTTCTGTGTGAGTAATGAGACAACAGGCTCTGATTTTTCAGCTTGGAAGAGATGGCTAAAAGGGGATATTGTATTGCATTAATCATTTTGTATACTACTTATGAGGATGGAGTGGGAATTCATCTATTTTTTTGTCTTTAAAGAAGAAAAGAGGGAGTGGAGAACATCCGCTGAAACTGTCGGGCAGAAGATCCTCATCTTTACTCGGAGAAACACACATCTTCCGACAAAAGNATACTACTTATGAGGATGGAGTGGGAATTCATCTATTTTTTTGTCTTTAAAGAAGAAAAGAGGGAGTGGAGAACATCCGCTGAAACTGTCGGGCAGAAGATCCTCATCTTTACTCGGAGATACACACATCTTCCGACAAAAGGACAATTTTATGCTGCCCATGGGGATGTGTCGGACCCAGCGTATCTCCTCCCAGTCACACTGGGTGCAGGAGCGGAAGAGATGGGCCATCCCTTTGTAATTGTGATTTCACCTGTGATTTGCAGGGTGAGGGACTTTGAGCGCTATTTTTTTGCTGGATGATTCCATGGTTTGCTCTGCGGCAGAGCATCCCTTCACCCCTGCAGAACGGTGGTGCCTCCTCTTGTTGCAAATACACGAGAAGTGATTTGGGGACTTTCTTTCCTGCAGGACAGTGGTGGTTACGCTGCTTCCCCTTCTGCGTGTGGCATGCTGTTTGCAAAACAAGATTCGAAATCAACAAACAATTGCCAAATGGGTTTCCTTTTACTGGGACTCGGGAACGGGGGTATCGTTTTGCTGTTGCTACTCTCCAGAAAGATTGGCTGTGCGCACCATGCAAATACATGGGCGTATGAAGTCAGCAGAGGGAAGGGGGAGGTGGAATCTGCGCTGCCACTCTGGACATCTAATCTTTGGTGCCCACTTAAGGCAGCTGCTCTCCTCAGAGTCCTTTTTTAGTCACTGTCAAGAGCTGCTTTGAATTGCCCGCACTGGAGCCTCCCTCACATGCACCAGGAGCACGGGCTGAAAGGTCCCCAGATTCGTTCCATCTGTGTTCGGTGACTGCTGCAGTCCTGTGCCGTGCTTGGGGATCTCATCGCGCTGGGGCTTGCTGTGCTCTGTGGAGATCACTTTATCTAGAACTGGCAGTTTCATGGGGCAGTTTTATGACGGAACTTGATCTTGTTTGACTTGACTGAGAAATTGCAAGATGCCGATGAGATCGGCCAGCGTAGCTCAGGGCAGGTTGTGGCGGCGCCTTTGCTAGAGTTGGTGGTTGTTTATAAGCAACAGGCAGGATCTTCAGCCCAAAGAATAAGTGATCCGCTCAGCTGATGTAACATGGAGTTTCTTGGGGTCGCTCGGTAGCTGTCGGGCCCTTAAGGACGGAAATTTCAGCGGTTGACGCTCGCTGGGAAGCACCGTTCAATCTGGATGCGTGGTTTTGTTGCTTGCTGGCTGAGCATTATAAATGTAATGACTTTAACCTTCCACTTCTGTTTTCCTAAGGAATGTTCTGTTTACAGAATCTTAAATTACAGTGCTGTGTTATACCGGCTTGCTTAATCTGCTTGCCATCCCTCCTCCCTTCTCCTTTTCCATCTTGCTCTGTTCTTTTGTCCTTTCAAAGAATGAGCTGCACAAAAAGCAGTGGAGGGAGGCAGCAAACAGCGAACAAACCGGCATTCACAGATTTATTTTTTTTTTTAAAATGAATTTCTGCAGCTGGGTCTGAAACTGGCAGAGCTTTCTGGGGAAACACAGATAACAGAGGGCCCTGAAAATAGCCAGGTTATGAAAGCATGAAGAATGGGAACAACAGCCCTGAATGTCAATGCTGGGTGTGCTTCTGAGGCTTGGGTATAGAGTAATGTAAAGCAGCTGGTTTTGCCATATATTCGCTGCGTTTTGCTGGGCCGAAGAACAAATGCAGAGACTAAATTATTTGCAACCGATGCTTTAATGTCCTTGGTGTTCAGTGGTCAGGGAGCTGAACTGAATATTGATGGCTGCTGCTGAATCAGAAATGACTGAGCTAATTTAGGTCATTTTAAGGGTGGGACTTTCAACCGTAGTTGATAATCGCAGCACTTCGGACCAACTCTGCTTTTAAGTGTTAATTGGATGCTGGATTGCTGACATAGGTGTGATCAAATTGGCTCCTTGGGTGGAATGGCAGAAATGCTTGGTCAGGTTTTCATGCTTGTGATGGTGAATGTGTTGGTTTGTCCTACTGTCAGCTTAGCTGCTGCTTGTTCATTTGAAGAAATAGAAATATTTAAAAAAAAAAACCCTCTACTAATAAACAAGTTTTGTTGAGATGGATGAAACAAAATGTTTAAAAGTCTTAGTTTTAATTTTGAGCCTTATTTGGAATAACTCGAGCACACATGGTGCTTCTCAGGAAGCAGCAAGATCTGTCAGAGCCGGCAAGCTTTGACCTTTCAGGCTTGAACAGTAGACTGGGATGTGCTGCTCGGGGCTCAAAATGATCATATTCTAAATGGAAACTTTATTTAGAAGTCAGCAGAAATGTTCAGGCTGCCGTCTCCTCAGCAAGTGCAGCTTTCTTCAACAGCTTTCTGTCCTGTTTGCAACTGCAGGTGTACTGCATGTGTCCAATATGAAATGTTTATCACTTATAGCTGCCTGTGGTAGTTATTATCTGGCGTTCCCAGCCAGGTATATTAATCAGTAGGAGTAAGCTGTATGCCTAGCAGGAAACCTGGAGAGCAGAAAATCCACATCCTTGTATTCTGCGCGCCTCTGCGAACGGGTCAGGGTCAAACAATCCTAAACACTGCTAACACCAAGGTTGTTTGACCTCTTCATTTAAAAGAGTCCAGAGGCAGCGCAGGAGCCCCGGCAGTGGATTTCAGGATGCTCTGGAAGTGCCATTTCCACCTTTCCTTTTCCCTTGCTGCCAGCTCACGCTTCCTCTCTGCAGGAGACGGTGGTGGTCGGAACGGTGTTGTCTTGCTTCAAGTCAATGAGTTATCAGCTGAGAGGGAAAATGCTACCAAATTAAATGTAAAAATTGCTTAACTTTGGGGAGGAGCTGGCGTGACCCCATTTCAGACCTCCAGTAAGCAAGTCCTGTAGGAGCGTCACGGCCAGAGCTTCCTTATCCTGTTGCTCCCGTGCTGCGAACCTGAATGCGCTGCCAAAACCTTGCGTAGTGGCACAGCGTTCGTAGCTGTTTTCTAATGTTTTGCTTGCAAGATTTACTTTACAAGCTTCCTTTGAGCAAGGAAAAATAACGCAAGTTTTATTGGACCATTATTTTCAAATGTAACTCTTGACTCTGAAGTCTGCAGGATCTCGGTGTACTGGCTTAAAAAGTCATTTCTTTGATTCACAGTCTAAAATAGTTACCTCCTCTCTCCTCCTTGCCTCCCCCCCCACCCCAGATCTCAGCTGCTGAACAAGTGCGGCCTCCTCAGTCCGAGCACTCGGCACTCCCAAAGCTCACGTTGAGCAGCAGCTGTATGCTGAGCACTGTGGGTGTTGGTGAGAAGGACGTGTTTAGGTTGTCGATGCTCCTTACCATAACTTTGCTTAGCCCCAAAGTCCTTGTTGATAATTGCGGAGACATGGGCCGCCCAAACTCGCGTCTGCTTTGCTAACCGACTGCGGTGGGTGAAGCTGCTTTGTCGGCGCTGTTGTGTGCTCTTGGCACCGCAACCGAACCAGTTCAGAAGAGTTACTAGTGGTGGTTCTCCATTTTTTTGCAATTTACTATGAACTGTGGGATGAGGCAGGGAGGGAAGGGTCTCTCTGCCTTCCGTTTTCAAGAGGAGTTCTGAGCTACAGACGAGCTCTTCTGCTCTGGGTTTGGGTACGGTTTGTTTGGTTCAGAAGCGGGGGGGGAAAAAGTTGGAGGGAGGGGAAGCGACTCACCAAATTCTCTGTTAAATATTTTTTTTTAATCTCCTGCAGTATGTGGTTTTTAGTCATATTGAAGCTTGAGGACTTAACTTCAGCTGTCTTGTGTTCCTCCTTTTTTCCATCTGCCAACCAGTACAAGCTGTGAGGCTGTCAGGCTGAGCAAGCTTGAAGACGCTTTTGAGCCTTCTTTTGAAGGTTGTTCTGAAGTCTTCCGGCTCTGTAGCTTGAGTTTAAAAATGCACAGTCTGACGTGCACATGAGCATAATGAAATTTGGATTCTTTTAATGAGCACGAGGTATTGTTGATAAAGCAGGTGACTGCGGATGGAGGGTGCTCAGCTAAAGCCACTCTGTCACCCTGGTTCTTCAAATGCAGAGCTTTAAACTCCTCGTCTTTGGTTTATAGCTATTGTGTATATAACTCACTTATGTTGTGTATGTAACTCACTCACTGTGAGTTATCATAGCTTAATCTCTGAAAAAGGTGTTAGATGAAGAACCTTTAACTGGTCGCATAAGTGTAAGCGAAGCAGAAGTGTTTCACGAGAGAGCCCTCTGATTCGTGAGATGTATAAAAGCTGCTGTGGCTGACCCGGCTGCCTGAGTCTGTGATGCTGGCAGCCCTTCCCCTGGGATCTCTGAGCACCCTGGCCCCGTGCAGCCACCTTCTCCCGGGAGGCCTCCGGTTGTGCAAGCTCTTGCTTGGCGTGGTGGTACCGAGCACAGCGTAGCCTGCAGACCTGCCTCGGAGCTAGGTAGCCGTTTCATTTGCTAGCCAGCCACAGCGCAGGCTGAAGTGCTGCCTATCAAAGCTGTTTTCTCGACAGCATGGACAGCTTTGCGCTTGCTCTGTTGTGGTTACTGCAATTTAAGCATAAAATTTTGCCCTGGTGAGGATAAAACCTCTTGATTGTGGGTTGGAGCGGATGACTGATGTTGCGGTGGGAAGAACCAAGTGCCCATGAAAACACTGGGAGACCTCTCTAAACTTTATTTGCGTTTCCTCCAGTTGCCAGTTTTGAATTTTCTTCTCCTTCCCTGTTAAAAGCTTCTCCTTTTTTGCTTTTTTTTTTCTTTAACTTGGCAGTTTTATTGTGCCAAAGGCTTTTATTTTAACAAGGCACATGATGAAATGACAGCATAATATCTCAGGGAAGTGCATGAATATTTCTGGCATAATGCCCACAGTGTTATCAAGGACACACTTTGCATTTCACGTTTGGTCAGCGGCTCAGTGCTTCGTGAGCAGAGCACAAAGCACAGAGGGAACCAGGTCGGTGAGCTCGGAGCGCCTCCAGAAACTCATAGAAATTTGCAGCAATACGGTTACTGGTTGTGTCCTGGCCAACACATCTAGTTCGCTTTGTGAGAAGCAGCAGGGATTTTAGGAGTGGGCTTTAGAAAGTGGGCTTTGGGCACAGCAAACCTTCAATATGGTTTGGTGGTTCTGTTGCAACAGATGGCTTTCATAATGCTTACTGGAAGGCATGATTTTATGCTTGGGTTGTCTAAACACTCTTAGCACCAAAACAATGTGATTTATGAAACCCGATGAATACAAAGCTCGTTTCTTAGTAGCATTCGGTCTTAATTGTGTGTGGTTGTGAATCAGCAGCGAAGTGGCAGCTGCTGTGAAGAGTATCTAATTTCTTTCCTTGTTAGTATTTAAAACTTTCCAGGCTTAGTGAGCTTCCCACTTACTCTGCCTCCACCTTCATTGAAATTATACTTCATTTCTGTTCCTTCTCATAGGCTGCACGACACATACTTTTCCTTGCATGTGGCTTTACTGGCGTTCGAGGGGTGTAGGATTTTCTCTTGGCTGTTTGAGATGAGCAGGAAAGCCCCTGGTGCCCCTTCAGTTTTTTGAGCAAACTTTGAATCAGAACACAGAGGTGGAGGAATCGGGCCTCCACCCGCATCCTGAGGCCTCACAGAGGGACCGGCTCAGAAGCGTGAAAGTACTTCCCATGCTCATGGGGCTCATTTGGGTTTACTCTTTCAAACGAACGTTACTGGAGGAATAACTTGAACTAGCCCGGCTGTGAGACTTGTGTTTATTCTCCGACAGTCTGATACTTACATAAGTGTCAGAGCGAGCTCCTGGGACGGTGGCCTGCAATCCAGACTGCCCGTTTGTGGTGCCATAAAACAGTGAGTAGCTGACTGTCAAGGAGGAGCACTTAGCTGTGTGCTTCCTATGGGTTCTGCAAGGCGTCTTCTCTGCCGCTGCCTCGCATTGAACGTCAGAGCTGAAACCATCTATCCATGCAAATGGCTCACTCGGTGCTGGGCACTTCATGGTGTAGATTCCTCATTGAAGCCATTTATTTCACCAGATACGTGGGTTTGAAGGTGATTCAGTATAAATGTGGTCTCTGACTTCTTTAGGCTTTAATTACTGAGAACTTGTTGGTACTGGTGAGCTGTACTCAATCTGCCTTTCAGCAGGAAACTCATTAACATCAGCGCCGAGGGTGGTAAGGCACGGGGCGCTCGTACAAGAATAGGGATGCTCACACGCGTATGCTCTGAAATGCAGGGCTGAAAACTGTCTCCTGGGCTGCGTAAGTAATGGCAGTTGTGAAAAATTAAGCTTAAAAACTGGAACTGGTTTTCTTAATCCCTTGATGCCGGTATTTTACCTAGTCAAACCGAAGCACAGTTCATATCGAGTTGTTGACTCCCCCTTAAGGAAGGAAAACGATACGGCTTAATCTTTAAAATATGTCTTGGCAAAACAGATCTGGCAGGTATGTCTTCCTGTTGTAAACAGGATTTAGGATCTGGATTCTTGCGCACGTTACCTTTGACAGTTGTTACTGAACTAGTGCTTCCCAAAAACAGTAAATTATTTTTGTCCTTGTGTATTAATAACTCGGTCCCTTGACAGATGTGATTATACTGAGGCCTGTAAAGGACCTTACAAAGGGACCTCCATATTAAAATAAAACTCTTTCAAGTGAGAAATAGGAAACCAAATTCTATTAGGCCCTAATTTTACACGGTAATTAAAAATTCACGACCTCCCCCGTTCCACCCATCTATTAGCAGTACATATGGCTAAAGAGCAACAGGGGATATATGCCTTGCTGCTAATTTTAGCCCAGTGCCTGGAGGGGGGGGGTGCCTGCGTGGGCGCGTGCAGCGTGGCATCCTTCCCCCAGCAGAAGGGCAATGGACACGAATCCATCGGAAACAAATCCGCCCCGCCGGTCCCTTTGGCGGGAGGAGGTCTTAAGTGATCTTGCTGCCGAGCTTTTGCAGCATCTTGGAATGCTCGTGTCACAGGGCTCAGCGATGCTGGAAGTGATGAGGGTAAGAAGTCACGGCAGGAGATGGGCTCCGGGTGCTGCACGGAGCAGGGATGTGCTTGTGGGTGAAAGCAGCTAAATGCTGATTGAATTCTGGCTGCATGGTTGGCTCAGAGCGNGGGGGGTGCCTGCGTGGGCGCGTGCAGCGTGGCATCCTTCCCCCAGCAGAAGGGCAATGGACACGAATCCGTCGGAAACAAATCCGCCCCGCCGGTCCCTTTGGCGGGAGGAGGTCTTAAGTGATCTTGCTGCCGAGCTTTTGCAGCATCTTGGAATGCTCGTGTCACAGGGCTCAGCGATGCTGGAAGTGATGAGGGTAAGAAGTCACGGCAGGAGATGGGCTCCGGGTGCTGCACGGAGCAGGGATGTGCTTGTGGGTGAAAGCAGCTGAATGCTGATTGAATTCTGGCTGCGTGGTTGGCTCAGAGCGCAGACCTGTCCACGTGAGAGGTGGGGGTTAATTGGACAGAGGGAGAACCCAGTATGATTTCAGAAACTTTCGATTTAGCCCTTCAGGAAGAAGTGAGACCAGCCAGTCCATTCACTTGCTGTGGCAGAAATGCACGAACCAGAAGGGCAAAACGGAGAAAAGCTTCAAAATGACCAAATGACAGCTGCGTGCAGGGCCTTAAGTAAGATCATTGGCCACTGTAAGTCCCGATATTAGAGGTTAAAATGAGATTTATGAGGGCTGTTTGTTTCCAAGCCTGGAAGTAGAGCCTGGGAGTGCTGAGCTGGGGCACGGGTGCCCGAAGGGCTGTCCCCTTAGAGGGCACAGTGGCCCAGGAGTAGGCGTGGAAGAGGCTTGCCTGTGCCTGAAGTCACATCTGATAGCACAGGGTTAGCACCTTTTTCGCATTCAACTATAATGCCTGCTAAAGAATGGTCCATTTGTACACTTCCAGCTACAGCAACATCCTCAGACTTTACCCTTGTCCTCTTGGGTGTCTGCAGGTAGCCCAGTCCGTGGGTGGGAAGGGGAAAATACTCTTGGCAAGCCATCGGAAAGGTCACTGTTCTTTAATCTGGAGCTGTGACTTAACCAGCTTTTTCCTTTCAATTCATGAGACAGGCCACGTAGGGATTACCAGTGCTATACATAGATTGCTCTTAGCTGTGTCCTGCTCTGCTGGGAACACTTAAGAGCTGTGTCAGCCTCGGGGCCGGGGATCCTGCGTGCTGTTTGTCTGTTGTCGTTTGCCCTCTGTGGAGAGTTTGCCAGCGCTCGGTGGGGCACTGGCAGGACCACAAGAGGACAAGTGCGAAGCTGGAAGCACTCAGATGTTGGGTTGCCTAGTGGGAAATCCGTCAGAAAGGATGTGTGGGCTCACTGCTGCTTCCCAGGGTGGGGGTCAAAATGCAACTCAACATAATTTGTTGGGTTTTTATCTGAACACAAGATTTTTTTTTGTGGGCTTTTTTTTAAGCATGTTTAGCTCATCAGGGTCTCGGCAGCGGTGTTGGATTGTGTGCGTCCGTGTGTGCACGTGGAGATAACGAGCCAAGGCGTAATCCAGAATTCCTCTACGTGATAGCCCCTTATCTCTGAGCATGTGCTGCGTGTGTTTTCTCTCTTGGTGGGTCCCCTTGGAGGTGCTGGCTGTGTAAACACGGTTGCTGGTTTTAATGTTGAAGTTCAGGGAGGGTCCTGCTTTATTGGCTCCTGAAATAGTTTGGGGGGTAGCACCCAAAAGTGAGCTCCTGGCCGAGGACGTACAAACAAACCGTCTGTAGCTTGTCAGGGAAAGAGCTGGGACTGGCAAACAGGCACGTTTGAATTTTCTTTAGGATACTGTTGAACTTACATCCTGCTCCACAGAACTCATTAACGTTTTAATATAGGGTACTCTGATTTCTAATTGTCGGTAAGAGCATGCGTAAGGTAACTTGCAGCACATGTACAGACGTTGGTGTTCTGGTTTAGGGTTTAGGTTGCATTTGGCAACAAGCATTCTGTGTAATCTACTTAAAATCCTTTGAATTCCAGTCGATCAGGCCACAAGCAAGAAGTGTTATCCAAGGTGAAGCTGCTTAGCATGGGATGTGTGACTTGACTTTTTTTTTAATCAAAGCTAGCAGCTGCTGAAGGGATCCTGTGCTGCCTGCTGTTGAAATGTGGATCGGCTGCATGAGAAGAGCACTCAAATGAAAGCAAATACATTTGTGTGTGTATATAAAAATAAGTGCAGACTACTCAAAGTGTGAAAGTTTGCAGTGTATTCCAAGTACTGCACTGACTAGTAAAGAAGCTCTGTATGTTAGTGGTACTGAGGAATGCAGCAGGTCTCTCTCGGACTGCAGTGAGGGAGCTGCGTTGCTGCAAAACGTTGGCTTAAGCGTACAGACTGTTTCAGGTACTCTTACTGAGTTAGCGAGAGCTTTACGTGCACCCCATTTTGAGATTCGAGGGAAAGTGTCTTGCTTAGCATCTGGGATTCCTCCAAGGTGACAGCTTCACTTGAGGACAGAAAATACTCTTTACAAGCGTTGCTAAAAATGAGGTTTCCTGTTGGCAGAGCGGGGGTGAGTCACTGTGGGTTTGAGTGGAGGGGCGGGATCTTCCCTGCGCTGCAGCAGGTTTTTGGTTCCAGATACGCTCTGAGAGCAGCAGGTTCAGGTGTTTGTCACTCTAATCCCTGTTACCGAGGGAACGGGGCAGTGTTTGGGAGGTGTAATGCTCCAGGTGGGTTCCACCATGGTGGTGAGCACGTCCTCATTGATGATGAGGGCTGTCGTACCTACGCCGCTGGGGAGTTGCTAGCGAGGGTATAGCCATGGCTCTCCCAGTCCGTCCAGTTACTCTACACTAGCATCCTTTTACAGAACCATGTGCCTTTTTTGTGCCGTTGCCTATTGTCACTGCCATTAGCTGTATTTCCCCTTTGCTCACCACGCACGGCATCTTTGCATCCAGCCAGGTCTCCCTCGGGAGGGGAGGAAGACTGGGGACGTTACCAGCTGCATTCACGCCAGGAGGTTTGAGACTGGTCTCTGCATTTCGTGATGGGTTTTTTGTTGCAGGTTAGATGCCAGAGTAGACTGGAGAACCATGTGTATGTGAATGCGTTAAACTTTCCTGTGCAGTTCTCGCTGAAAAACAAGGGAAAAAAAAAATAAAAATTTTAAAACTGAAGTGCTGGTGAAGGGCTGAAGCTGTGCCAGGAATGATCTTCAGAATCACCCTTAATAGCTGTTGATGTGTAGGAGGCAGTCTCCAGGAATACTGGAGGTGTTAGTCCTGTGGGAGGATTTCTCTCTTGGGTTTACAGAAAGGGACACTAATTTTTCATCCTCCTACCTGCTTGGGTTGTGCTCCTTTTTTTTTTTTTCCCCTCATAAGAATGCCTGAGCAGCGCTGCTGAGAATTTGAAGACAGTTTCCTTCTAGGGGAAAAAATAAAGTTTTATATGGGAGTATAAATTATTACAAATTCACTGGAAAAGGGTACTAATTTTATTTCATTAAGGAGATTGTAGGCAGACTTTGGCATTCATCCTCGTTGTGCACTTGAAGGCACACAGAAAATGGTAAATTGTTTCTCCAGAACTTGTGGTGAGGAATGAGGGACTAACGTGGTTTCAGGAGTACTCAGACTGAAGTGTCATTTTGCAAAATCTCTAGATAATTGGTGTGTACAACTACAGGAATGACTTCAGACACCTTACTGCAGAGGCTTGCCTGCAGATCAGCAGTTTTAAGTAACATTTATGTTAATGTATAAGGAAGAATACCGGAATGCCATCTTTTATAAAGTACTGGGGTTTGTGTTCCTGGTGTAGATTGAAGCTAGAGGGACAGATGCTCCTGGTAGTGATAATCTGCTTGTTGTGGGGATCCGTAATGTTGTATCAAGTCCTGTGCATCCGGGGTGCTGCCTATAAGGGTGATGTGCCATGGGGAGTGGAACTGCCACGTCTCGCTGGCACAGCTTTTGGCAGGCAGCTCTGGCAAGAGCTCCACATAGCTCAGAAGAGAAGAAATAACTTGCAAGAAGGGGTGGAAAAAGCTGAAAGCAACTGTTTTGTCAGTGCAAACAATTTGCATTTCTAGATGCTGTGCTTTAAAAAAAAAAAGGGCGGCCAGATTTTGTTGGTGTCCAGAACTCTGGTGTATTTCTTCTGTAGCAACAAGAGAGCGTGGGTTGGTTTCTTGCACAGCTCAGGCTGGAGAGGATGGAAGGCAAAGTCCCTGGGACTGGCAGATTGTCAGGCTCTTTCAAAATCCTGAAGTGCTGGGTTTCAAGACCAGACTTAAATCCCAAGTAGCTTTTTTTGATCCTTAACTTGAATCAACTGAAGCTGTAGATGGCTTTGCTGTGTAAAAGCTTTTCTATAGCTGTTAGAAATTAATAAACCCCATTTTTCTTGATCTCTTTTTTTTCTCCCTGCCCAGCCCAAGGTGCCGTGCTTTTGCTTTGGTGTTGGATGTTAACTTCCAGGCATGAGAGCCTGACCTTGTTCTGCCTGAGCGGTTTGGCCGCTTGTGGGTGCCAGAGCTCTGATGCAGCTTAAAGTTGAATTTTTTCCAAAAGCAGATCTTGTCAAACCAGAGTCCTGCGACTTTGGTCTCGTATGCTGCTTCTACGTTGACTTCCATGGTGCTGTTGTCCATTGGCTGAGTTACTGTGTCACTTTGGAACAAAACCTTGAACTTGAGTGCACATAGCTTGTGCTAAAAAAGCAGCGCAGTGTATGCTTAAACAAAACCAGAAAATACGGCGTCTGATAGTTGCAGTGTCAGTGTTTTGCTGGTGGCAGTTGAATCTGAGTGCGTTGTTCCTATGGAAATCACAGTCATAGCTTCGCAATTCATTTGTAAAGAATGTCTTGACTTTGACAATAGTAATGTATCTTACTTGGGCAAGGTCTATTTTTTTTGCTTAAATGTAATATCCTATTACCGTTAGACTAACTCACATGATTCCTACTATTATTCTCCTTGCATCTTCCATTCTGGGATTTCAGATGGGTACCGAATACTCTTTGCTTCCTCTAATTGCTCTTTCTATTGTTTTCTGGAGAGATCTGTCAATTTTATTGAGCAACCCTCACAGACTCTCAGTCTGGAGACGACTGTGTTCCGAATCGAAAGTACATGCAGATGTTCAGTCATCATACAGATACGCCTGTATCTGTCCATAGATTGATATGAAATTAGTTATTCCCTTGCCTGGGGGGGGGGGGGTGTGCTTTTTGCAATATTCCTTGTAAGATTTTGAATGAGTATTTGGAAGCGTTTTAGGTGTTTAACTTATAGGTAGGTGTTTGTATGTGTTGAATAGTGAATGCTCTTGTTAACGAAGTTGGCGTAAGTGTGTACTTCAAGGGTTCTGGATGGGGAGACAAGTTCTTGGCCTTTTTAGGAACTTGAAACTCTTAGTTAAGCACTCTTCCAACAAAAAGAAATCCAGAAAACCTGCCATTTGTCCTAAGAGCTCATAGATCTGTTGCAGTTCATAAACTCAGAGGCCATGAACTAATATTGTTCACTCTTCGTGGTGTTGTACATTTTACAGAAGGCGTTTTATCTCCCAGCGCTGCTCTCTAGACTTTTTAGAAGACATAGTGGAATATGCCAGTGTGCGAAGGTACTTTTTTCAAAAGCAGCATTAATTTCAACTCGTTGCATGCAGTCCTCTCCTCCCTCCACCCTCTTCCACGCCAATATCTGAGGTCCTGCATGCTAGTGCTGCCATCTGATCATACAACTGGCATGCCTTTTTTTCAGACCACTTAACAGGTTTTGTGTTTTTCTATATATATATATAATTGCAGAACCAAGCATATATCTGGATCTCCGAGACACAAAAGTTTGAAGAAGATGCACTTCATCAAGAACATGAGGCAGTATGACACCAAGAACAGCAGGTAACTTCTGGAGATCAAGGTGCCTCCTGTCCTCAGGTGAAATAGGATGTGCTCAGCAGTAGACTCTAGTTCAGTGCAATTAGCCATTTAATGTCAGCGGGAATAAGGTGATGTCCTTGGGGTCTTCTGAATTTTATACACACTTCTATCGAAGGCAGTAGGTGCTCATATCTGCTACATCTTCAGCAGTATTCTGATGGTTCTGCCATCCTGCTTTAAGGAGGTTAAATCATTCCCTTCTAATGCCGTTCTTACCTGCAGCACACAGAGGTTAATGCTGAGGAGGATTTAAGGAGAATGGCTTGGTTCAGGCAAAACCTTGGCTCATAGTTGCTGGGCAGAAGAGAAAGTTGGGGCCGTGTTCATATTTATTATTAATAGAGGTGTGAGACTTCATCTAAATCTAAAATCTTACCTACATCTTTTCACAAGGTTTATGTAAAAATTACGTAAGTATAGATGTATATTTAAAGACTAGGCTGTCTTTTGAGGAGCTCCTGAGATGATGGCGGTTACTGAATGCTGGGGTTTGATACAGAACTTGGTTCTAAGGACCTACATGGTCAGAATGAAACTGCTGCTTTCTGAAAACCATAAAATCCATAGCATGTTACTTACAGAGCAATTCAGGGGGGAGTTCTGTTTTCATGTTCCATAAAAAGCTGCTTTGTAACTTCTGAATCTCAATTCTTATCCTGATCTCTTCCCATCTGCTTGCAGGATAGTGTTAATCTGTGCTAAACGAACTCTGTGTGTGGCTTTTTCTATCCTACCTTATGGGGAGAGTTTACGGATCAGGTGAGTCAGCTTTAACTGCTTTGTGAAATGTCTGGTCTGTTGTTTGCAAAAGATCTGTTTAAATGAGTGTGGTTGGTGGAGGTCTTGTGTTTTGAAGCAGGTGAACTTACTTAACTTACCATTTCTGTGTAAGACAAGAGCTTGCTATCAGAGCGGTAAAATTGGACTTTGCAACAGTGTCGAAGTGTGTGTTCAAACTCCAGGAGAAAAACAGTGGAAAAAGTAGACTTTTCTTCAGGTGTTGATTCGTGTTTTAAAGCACGCCAGTCCCGTGAAATCCCCAGAACCAGCTTTGAACAGATGATGCGATTTGTTGCTGCGTAGGATTTCCTACGCTGCTGAAGTGGTCAGAAATGAACTGTCTTTAGTGCAACAAACACTTGTGTCCGCAAGAAAGCATACAGAGCATCAGGGAACGATGCTGCCGCCTTTACCGGAAACTTTCAAGGTTTTTATAGCGAAGTTACATCTAAATAAGTTTAAGATGCTCTTCTGGTTTTCAGCTCTAAGTTTTGAATGTCGCTATTTGCAGTCTAAGAAAAACAGAAACAGTTTAGACTGACTGCAGCTGCTTTTAGTGTTTGTACTCTGTTTTTGTATAGTCCTGCCAATATGGTCGCTTAGGAGAAACTAGACCTGCTAACTGGATTTCCCTGCGGCTTTGCTTGGTCCCCCTTGTGAAGTCTGAGGTGATTCTGTGAAGGTCTGTGATCTGCAAGTGTACCAGAGAGAATACTCATTCTAATCCACTTTTGGCAAAACAATTGTGTTGTCACTTCTGTCCTGTCCATAACTTAGGGACAAAGGAAACGGATGTTTAGCGGTGGGAACTGTATTGTATGCAAATACACTTGCCATAAAAATAGTTGATGGGAAAATATTCTCTCACTTTGTAGAAAAGCAGCAAGGTCACTGCAGCTATTCTGAGCACTGTGTTGTGCTGCTTGTGTGCAAGCTGGCAATGCAGTTCTTTAACTGAAAGCTGCTTTTTCGCTTTGGAATATAGATGACAAAGCTGCATGCTGCCATCGCTGAAGCAGAGTTCTGCTAGCAGCCTGAATTCTTAATTTGAGAATTTGAGCTTGTGTGTGCAGTGGTTGGAAAACTGCAATTGAAAGGCAAGTTTCTAATCCTGGAAAACTAGTAATATAAATCGTGTTTGCTGTTAAGTGTTTGAGCATTAGTGTGTTAACAAATGGTATGGTCTTATGCAGAAAGAAGTTTACATTTGCTAGGTCTGTTGTTACAGACTTGAGTTAGTGGTGTGAAATCTGATTCTTCAGTTAATAAACATCTCTGCATTTTGAAAACAGTACTTAAAAATTAATGCTTTCTTGGAAATGGGATTGAGGGACTGCACTGTTTCTGCATAGAACTCTCACCTGGTGGTGTTGGCTGTAGCTGGTGGACAGACCTGGTGTTTACCATACAGGAAGCTGGGCTTATGCTGCATTTTCCAATAGTGCATTTTCTTATCTGCATTTAGTGATCTAAAAATGGAAGGACAGAAGCAACGACATCCTTCTGGGGGAGTTTCAGTCTCCACTGAGATGGTGCTTGGACTGGAAGGGGTAGAGCTGGGCGCTGATGGCAAGGTAAGGAAATGTTTTCTTTTAAGCTCTTGATCTGTAGTGCCAATAACCAAACCACTGACTGGAGCCGGAGACAGCAGTAGGTAAGCTGGCTGCTCTCACCCTGGGACCATTTCATGCCGGGGCAAATCACTTTATGGATGGCAAAGCACTGTAGAAATTAAGCGGGAGCAGTAACTTTTCAGAGCAATGAAAGTTTGAAATGTTTGGCTTGTGATAAAGCTTCTTCTGAGGCTGTTGAAGCCTGTGATAACTTTTGCTTGTTTCTGGAGAATTGATTTGACACTGGTATCTCAGGCAACACGTGAATGATGTTTTGATAAACGTGGGTGAACTTTATAGCTCTTTAGTTTAATTTATGTAGTACCAGAATTTTACTAATGTGATTCTCCCCTTCTCTTTGCCACCCCACCAAATCTTCTACCACACTTCCATACTGAAATTGTGGAAGCAAGGCATTCCTCATCCAACTTTTCCCTTTCCTCCTGTCCCACAATTTCAAGGTCCCCACTCCCCAATACAAACTCCAGGGGACTCTCTTGAGTTGGAAAATCCTAGATGTCTGGAAATAAACTTTTCAAAATTTTTTCCCCTATAACTACTACAACTTTCTCCTCTTCAAGGTTGTGTCCTATGCAAAATTCTTGTACCCGACCAACGCCCTAGTTGTTCGCAAAGCCGACAGCCATAGCGCTGTTCCCTCATGTCGAGCTAGTGCTTCACGGAGTCTTCCTGGATCAAGATATAAACCTGTGACAGCAAAAACGATACCAGCAGGAGCAGAGATCGGTAAGGAGAGCCACGAGCTTTGTCACCACTTGTGCACACAGCACAAACATGAAAGGACTATATTGGTCTGAAACAATTGCAAGTGGTAAAGTGCAGTATTAGGAAGGATGTGCTGCAGCTGGAAGACTTTTTAGCACGGCCTAGCAAAGAAGGCTCCTTAATGAAGTACAAGCAATAAGCCTTAAGACTGAGGCTTGCACACGTATCCTCTGATACAGCCTAGTTCTGTTTGTGCAATTTAAGGAGCACAAAGCCATTTCCTTGGAAATGTGAAGTTTTGTATTACTCAACAGAAAACATCTGGTGTACATGGATACAGGTGGTCCTCCTTGCCTTCTGGCACAGTAACAACGCATAAGCCAAAGAGTTTGTGACAAGAATCCCTTCTCTTGTGTAAAAGAGCAAACCTGACAACTCTGCTGTCTGTTAGAGTACAGGCAAAGGAAGTCAGTCTTGTGCAGTGTTTTCAGTGCTTATTTGTGGATGACAAACTCGGTTTGTGCTAAGTCTAAAACGGTGCCTCGGGCACATGCTGGAGAAGGAGCTTGTGTAGTTTTTCATAATTGTAATACTTGACTGGTGCATTTATGAAATGCAAACAGATGACTGTAGCTGCAGTTTGCTTGTACTGTGGGGTCTGCCAACACTTTTAATGTTTGCTCTTTGAGAACCCTTTCAAAGAGCAAGCAGGGAACTGAAAGCTCTGTATCTCGTGACCCGGTGTGCTTTCCTTGTTCCCTCAGGAAGTGAAGTTGGGGAAGCCACAGAGTATGATCCAAATCTTCTGGATGACCCTCAGTGGCCCTGTGGAAAACACAAACGTGTTCTCATTTTTGCCTCTTACATGGTGAGTGGCTGGCACACCTGAACATAGGAGTGAGTGAGTGCTTGGAAGATCTTCCTATAAAGAACTTCCTTGAGGAAGAAAAATTCCTCTAGGAAGAAAAAGTTGTGGCTTTTTGAGAATCGATTAGGAAAACATACAAATAGTTGGGTTTGTACACTCAGCTTGTTGAGGACCAACCTGCCATGTATCTCCATGTTGTCATTTGCTGCTTGTAACCGTTTGCTTTTTAAGACTTGTCTGTGGTTGAGATTTGACATGGTCTATTACTTAGGGTGCTACAGGAATGTTAAATAATAAAACTCGGGTTTGCCTTTGCATTAGTGTCTTTGGAGGCCTTTGTGAGCAGCACTCACAAGCCAAACAAGAGAAATGATAGATTTTGCCTCTTGTGTTTCAGACTACAGTCATAGAATACGTGAAACCCTCTGACCTTAAAAAGGATATGAATGAAACCTTTAGAGAGAAGTTTCCTCATATCAAATTGACACTGAGCAAAATTAGGAGGTAAGAAACAAGCATGGAATAATGAAAACATCTTCTACGCTGTACAAGGCTGCTTATATCTTCCACTTGTATGGAGCAAATACTAGCTCTATTAATAGTATGTATGATTAAACACTAATCTCTTGTTGCCAGTTGAGCTGACATAGGATGACAGCCCTGTACGGGAACGTTTAGGATGCTGACAAAGGGGTAACAGTTGGTTCTCATAGTTCAGTCTAAAAGGGTTTTGGTTTACCGACTGTGGTGTACTAACACTCATAGCCAATGAACAGTGAAGCAGCATTAGCCTTGAAACAAATACTTGTAACCTGACTGTTCGGCTGTAGTGCGGTCCTGCTCTGGATTGTCTTTCTGGACGCTCTCAGCGTTTTGTGAAGGCAGGACTATGCCACACAGAATTCCTCATCTTCCAGGAAAGGCATCTGGCTGCTCATCAGCGAGATGCGCTGTTGCGCCTTCCGAGAGCTGTAATCTTGCTGGTATTACACGGCGGTTAATGCAATCAGGGCCTTCAGAAATGGTCAGCTGAATCACCAGGGCCGTGTGTAACGCTGCTCCAAGCAGAAGTCTTGCTCAGGCAGAGCCTGTGTTCTGCCAGTGTCCCACATACTCCTCTTTGTAGCTGTTTTGAGTAGCGTGTTTGCGTGGAGATCTTCTTGCAGGTGTAGCACGGATGGCAGCCATGAGAGGTAGCATCCACCATGAAGTCTGCCTTAATGCTGAAGTGAAGGGCCAGCCGTCATGGGGAGGGTGTAAACAGGTCTGCCTTCCCCCTCAGACGTGGTCCTTCCACGAGGTGTGTAGCAGACAGGTCTCCATGCAGCAGCTGCTGTGACGTGCGTGGCTTTGATGTGGTATTCTGTAGGTCAGGGTGGTTCAGTCTTACGATATGAATCACGAACCAGTTTGGGAGCCCAGAGGCAACCATACGGCAATAGCCTGTGTATCAGTGAGGCACCCGAGCCCCTGGTGTTTATGGGCAGATGAGGAACTGTTCTTCCACAGCAGATGTTGTCAGCCAGGTTAAATCAGTTTGTGTATCAGCTCCAGCCTGCTGCCAGATGAAATTCTCCAGTCTAGGATAATATGCATCACGGTTTCCCAAACAGGAGTCTTGCCCGTGTGCTCTTCCAAGTTCCCGCGCTGCAGTGTTTCTACAGCATTTCATGAAAGCTGTCATGTTTGAGAGGATGGTTTTTTTCCCATTCCCAGTTTAAAGAGAGAGATGCGGAACTTGAGTGAAGAGTGCAGTCTGGAGCCGGTTACTGTCTCCATGGCTTATGTTTACTTCGAGAAGCTCGTCCTCCAAGGCAAACTCAACAAACAGAACCGCAAACTGTGTGCTGGTGCTTGCGTTCTGCTTGCAGCCAAGATCAGCAGTGATCTCAGGAAACATGAAGTTAAACACCTTATAGATGTAAGTACTATGAGAGTTGTTGCGGGTGTTGTGAAAACCCTCTATTTCATAGAACAAGACTGAAGCCAGATTTTCAAGATTAAAGCCATGATTTTCAGCAGCGCGTGCTTGCATTTAAAACCAGCTCTTTCAGTCAGCTTTATGTCTCCCTAGGGCTTTTCTTTGATGCTTGGGGTTTTCTAATTCATTAAAACTACCCGACTGGTGCAGTCTAATGTCCTACTGATCCTACAGGGAGATTATTTATGCCCTTACTGTTTCTCAGGCAAACATATGTATCTGTTTTGTGTGGGAGTCTCAGCTGAGCTGATAAGCTGGTTTACTTGTCTGATCCTTGGCAACACTTTTGATTCTGTAGGTACGGCTCAGGCCATGCATCCCTGACTCCTGTTTTATGCTGACTTAATCTAACAGTGTGTTGGTATCTTGTGGATTAACTGATTCTTTCTCCTCCTCTCTTTTTTTTGGTGGTCGTTGTTACTATCCTAGAAACTAGAAGAGAGATTCAGATTCAACAGAAGAGATCTGATTGGTTTTGAATTCACCGTCCTTGTAGCTTTGGAACTGGCTCTCTATCTTCCTGAAAACCAAGTTTTACCTCATTACAGGCGGCTCACCCAACAGTCTTAACCAAAGCTACGTTCCAGCTGGCAGCCAGTGGCGCCAGGGATCGCATCACTGAACGCTGCTGGTGAAGTTGCCACTGGCTGTTCTGTGCATCCTGCCATGGGTACAGCTGGTTTTGAAGTCTGCAATGTGTTATTGAACTGTCGAGGTGTGCATTATGGACACGTATGCCAAGTCTGGGGGATGGTACGAGAACAGTTATAGAACTTTATTTTCTTTTGGACATTTAAAGCACAAATATTCACCAGTCAGCTGTCACGGCTGCTTATTATTCCTTATTTATCATTTCAGTTTTACTAAAACTGTTCTTCCCTGTGAAGAATACTATGGTATTGTTTCTCTCTTTTTTTTTTTTTTAAGCCTCTGTTGTATTCCTTGAAACTAAAGGAAGCATCACTTCCATTCCAGTGCACCATAAAGTTCAGATGTTTCTAAGAATTTTCTCACATTTTTACATTAATGAAATGCATACTTTATTTTTTTAAAGATGTGCCTAAAACTGGCTGGTCTGGTACCAGTGCTTTTTAAGTTAGTTATGTTGTTTAGTGGGGAATCCTCAATTTGTATAGCCATTTATTCTTTACCTGCATTGGCCTTGCATATAAGCAAAACAATTCCAGTATATCTGCACTAATGATTCATGGGCATCTAGTCTATACTATAGATCTGTAAGTAGCAAGATTGAAATTACTGCGTTCCAGTTTAGTTAATTATTAATACCTTAAGAATATAAGTTTTATTTAAAGACGAAAGATTTGTTTGAAAATCTGTCGTGAAATACCATGTGTTGAACAAGGTAGCTGCAGCAGAGCGATTGCCATCGTAATTCACTCGTCAGTGGAATGTTAGCCCTTGACTAAGATCAGTTTGCTGTCAGATGTATCGGTTATGACTTTTATTTGTTTGTGTTCCGTAGTCTGAAATAAGCACCTTTTTAGTACGACTGTGTTCTATATGGTCTTACGTGCTCTGAGCAAATACTTCAGTCAGTAGAGCTACTGCTGCCAAACCAAGCCAATGAAACAAAGCATGCGCAGTACTCAAAATGCTACTATTTTACTCCGTTCTTCCAAGCATTGCATCACTGTGATGGTCCTCATAAAACCAGCATTTGTTGCACGTCTGAACAGCCACATAACGGCTGGTGCCCAGCAGCGCTCTGATGCTTACACAGAGGTTAAATAACTTCTCTGACCATTGGCTATTCCTTCATTTATTTTTAAAATGTCCAGGCTGGGCATGAACTCTGATTTATATGTGGAACCTTCTGTGATATTGGCTCTTGGCTTTATCTTCTGAAGCAATATTATGACACAAGTAACTGTGTCCGTTTGCGAGGAACAAAACTGATGCTTGGCTACTACGACTGAGAAATACGTAATTTAAGTTTGACTCCTAAATGAAATACTAGACCTCGGTACTGAGGTAAGGGACCTGCTATCTAATATGTAAAGTAATGTAAATTCCTGTTCCTTGTATTAAATGTTAGTTGTAGGCAAAACCAAAGCTGAGTCTTTGCTCTTCAGCTGTGTTTTGTCTGAAGCTAATTTGGTTTCATGGGAATTGCAGCGAACTTTACTGGAGCCCCTTCCTCTTTAAGCAGGGCTCAAAATGTATTTTTCATATATAATAATTACAGTGACTATTGAATCTTTTGTAACTGTGTTCAACTGTATGTAGCTTCAAGTTATTTGTGTAAAACTTAATATGCTTGTGACTTCTAACACAGAAGGACTTTCCAGGCTTCCTCAGTGAGATGGTAGCTAGTTAGACAATAAGCTCGCCAGTTATCTTCCAAAAGGTTTAAAAAATGCCTACTAGTTAAACTTTCTACTGAATATAACTGTCCTTGCATGCAAGAATTAGTGATGTACTAAACATCTAGCGTATAATGAGCCTACAAATTGGCAAACAGCGGTGAAGACAACTGAAGTGCTCTACTGCTTCCTAAACTCGTTACGGGAGGGGAAGGAGGTAGAACCGAGCAAAGAAATTTCTCATATGGTATCTCCAGAACTAGTAAAACACTCGGTTAGTATGAATGAAATCAAAAAATGTCTTTCTCTGGGAACTTGTTTGTTTAGTGTGTAAAGAGTTTTCTGTAACAAAATTAACTTACCTTTCTCACCATCTAAGGAAAAAAACGCACTTCTGTTTGCAACACTTTGGAGTCTCTATTCAGTGGAAGTGTATCTAGTTGCAGTGGGTATTTGGGCTGGAGTTAACTCCCAGAAGCTATGGTTTCACATCATAAAACAGCAAGCTTTTGTTTTCTCTTTCAGAGAATAAATTAGGATAAGGAGCATTAAATTACAGAATGCTGAACATCACTTAAGGGTAACTCTAACTGTTGGCTTGGGCACGTGCAGTGTGCTTGAGCGCCAAGCAGTTTGGAGCACAGGCCCACAGCACCGCAACGGAGCGAATGCTGGGCTGACAGCTCTGGTGGCGTGTGGGTTTGGGGCCGATGCCATCCAGTGGTGTGGTCCGGGGCTTGTCCGTTGGTACCTCTGTCGTGGTGTCTGTGCAGAAAGCATCCTACTGCTGAGACACAGTAATGTGTGTGCATTGATGTGTTGCTGTTTCTATTTCTGGAGTATAGCTTGCAGTCCTGTGTGGGAATATTTATCTTTTCACCTAAAAGCTGCCACCATGTGGCAAAGGACTATGACTGCGTTGCCCGTTAATAAACCGAACGTGGGACCTGAGGTAAACACAGGGATCTGCCGGCTTCACCTTTTCGCAGCCCCGCTCCTCTGGCCTGGCAGAGAAGGCAGGATTAGGCCCTGTTGCCATGCTGCTGGGCTGCCTCAGCACAGGGCCCTCTCTTGAGAAGAGGCTGTATGTTTTTGTCTACAATACAGTTGTGGTTTTGTCTTACTCCATTATTTAAAAGTCTCGAGTTGTAGCCTGTTCTGTTCCCTACCCCCAGGAACGTGTGGAATTAAGATGCTGTGAAATAAAAACTGTTTTGATACACGTTTTGTAACCAAACGTCTCGTTTCGGTATGGTCTTTCAGTTGCCTAGGGCTGCTCCTGCCCGTTCAGAGGCGCCATGGCCCTTGCGCCACGAATGGCGGCGGGGGGGACATTTGGGCCCTTGGGATGGACGGACGCAGATGCAGAGATACACAGACACACGGGGACACGCACATGCGGATGCGGACACACACATGGGAACACATGGACACACAGATACATGTATGGACATGGACACACACAGACATGGACAGACACAGACTGACACACACATGGACACAGAAACACTCGACTGCACACATACACGCAAGCATGGACACATGCAAGCACGGACACACGCGGACATGGAAACACAGACACACAAGGACACACATGGACAGACACGGACACACACGGAAACATACACGGATGCACACACACACGGACGCACAGACATGAACACACACATGGACACACACATGGACACATGGACACGCACGGACACGAACACACACAAGGACACACAGACAGACACACATGGACACACACATGGACACACGGACATGGACACACACAGATGGACACAGACACATGGACACGCACATGCACCGACACACATGGAAAACCACATGGGGACACAGACACGGACACACATGGACACACATGGATGGACACACGGACAGACACGGACACATGGACACACACATGCATCGACACACATGGAAAACCACACGGGTACACACACAGACACACACATGTACACAGACACACAAGGACACACACATGGATGGATGGACACACAGACACACGGACACACGGACATGGACACACACGGAAACATACATGGACGCACGCACACAGGGACACACATGGGGACACGCACACAGGGACACACACACACGGGGACACACGGACACACAGGGACACGGACACACACGAGGAGACATACGGGGACACGGACACACACACGAGGAGACACACGGACACGCGGACACGGACACACATACGGACACACGCGCGGACACACGGACACACACACGCACGCACACAGACAAACACGGACACAGACGCAAACACACAGGGACCCACACACATGTACACAGACACACGGACAC
>VZSC01000250.1:328203-364643 GCA_013398225.1 Steatornis caripensis | reverse complement strand
GCAGAGATTTAAACCCACCTGGATGCGTTCCTGTGCACCCTGCGCTGGGGGCACCTGCTTTAGCAGAGGGTGAGCTGGGGGGATCTCCAGAGGGACCTTCCAACCCCTACCATTCCATGATTCTGTGAGAGTACTGTGCATCTTCTGTTGCATAGCTGTCAGCCTTCCAGTGCAGTGATGGCTTACAGGTGGTTGGTTTCAGAAGTAAACATATGTAGTATGCTGGGGTTTCTGTCCTATGCGCTCTCATAGGGAACCTGTTAAGTGGTCGCTCGTTGCCTTGATAGCACTTCTTTAAGTATGATTTTGAGATTGTAGTAAACGGACAGTAAGAAGTTTCTTGTAAATGTGTGTGTTAAAAAAAAATCACTAAAAATAAACACTTTGTATGTGTTTTATTAGGTTTAAGTGAAATGTTTTTTACAGCCTGTGATTTCTGAGTGTCTGCAGTCAGAGTGTCTTTTGACACCTGTAGTGTTTCTCAATGAAAAAGGCATAGAAACTGCCTTCTCATGAATTACCTTGATTGTTGGTCTTCTTGCAGTTTAGAAAAGACAAACTTGATGTTCTGTGCATTTTGAAGGCCTGTGCTGCTGTGTGCACTGTATGGGGGTAAGCTGGGCATATAAAAACCAGGCTTAAGGGATAGTTGGCAACATAGCCTGACGCTACTGACTGAAAGTCTCCTTTAAATGTACTTAAAACTGCATTTTAATTTTCTGAGCACTGAAAGCTTAAACCGTTACTGTCTAAATCTCTCGTGCAGCTTTAATTTGCATGTAGATTTGCAGAAAACTTTAAAACTTAAAGAAAACTTTAAGAGTTTTTTTATTGTCACTGTCCATTTCATCCTGTTTAAATATATCTTGTTATTTTATTCCTTAGCTCTGCTAGCAACCGAATAATTGGTGCTAAGGACCATGCTTCTATTCAGATAAATATTTCTGAGGTAAGTTTCACAGCAGAAGTAGGTGATGAGAGCACTACACCTTTACAGTTGATAGAAGTTAAGAAACGTAACGGCTTGTGATGTGTCTCCAAATAATTCACTAGAGACCATGTAAGTGTAGTGCTTGAGGGCTTTCAGACATATGAGTGACATATTACTGTGTCATCTCTGGATATTTTTCAGCCTATTGGAAAATACTCATTAGAGGGAATTTCATAAAGCTCTGTGTGGTCTGACTCAGTGCCTAACTGACTAAATACAACTTCCTAACTCTACATTTAGAGTTACAAATTAGGGAAATCTTTGTCCTGAAGGAAAGAAGGAGAAGAAATGCTTGTTTCTGGGAGACTCTTGTTCATTCTACCTTAATCTGTCTGTAAGAAAGTGCCATTCTTCAGTCTGTCCTTGTCCGCCCTGGTTTTTATTTTTTTATTATTGTTGATCTTCTCTATGTTTAAACTTTAAGAACAATGCAGTTTCTAGAGCAGAATTCTATTTCTGTTCTACTTTGCTTAACTAAAATGCCATCTCCTATGTTTGGCTTGAATCATTTCTGTTAATACTTGGCGCTGCTGCTGCTTGTGTGCAAATGAGATTGCTCGTGTGTTTTGTGTGCAGCATTATCGTGGCATTAACTCAGTGCTTGGCGTATTACACACAGAATTTTGCCTGAAGTATGCTGGTTATTTGTATTGACTTGGTATTGTATGTTCAGTTTTCTTTCTGTAACATAAGGAATTTGTTGTTCTTTAAGTTTAATTTCATCTTTTCAAGGTAGCATCACTGCAAATCCCTCTAAGCTTAACGTATGCTGAGAAACCACAGCAGACCCTGACGCCTGCAGGATCCCAGTTAATGCATGTGGCCTCCAGTTAATTTAAATTCTTTCTAGCATACCTTTTTTTTCCCCTATTTGTTTATTGGTATTCACCTTTCAGGAATTCTGTGGACATGATGTTGCTATAGTTTATAAGCTATGTAGCTAGATTTATTCCTTCTTGGAGAGCACAAGACTACATTCCCATATTTTTAAACAACCGGAGTCTCTGGTGTTGTCTGTCTGACTTCAGAAATAATTTTAGAAGTGCTCTGTTTGTGATTTCCTGTAAAAGTTAAGGCGTTTCTTGCGAAACTTTGTGAAAGTTTCTTGTTCACTGTGTTTCGTTCTTTCAGTGATCCCTTGCAAGATTTCTTGCTTTCAAAGGATCAGAGATGAGCAGAACTCAAAAACAAACCCACATGGTATTACAGGGTTCACTGCACTGTACGATTTCAGTATTTATATTGTTCGATCTTTTGTCCTGTTAAATTTCTTGGCAACTGGAGGAAGTGAGACAATGTGTGTCACTCAACGTGGGCGTTTTTCTACCTGTGTACCAAGACTGCCCCCCTTCCCCCTTTCACTTCAGTTTCCCTTAACACTGACCTTAATGAAAAGAAATGTGAAAAAAGGAACAAAGTAAAATGCACAAGTAAACTTTACATTGAACTTTTACTTTTTTTAAAACTCAAGCATTTTCTTCTTTTGGCTACCATTTTCTCTGGTGTTCTTGTTATGCTCCCTAATCCATTAAATTTTATAGCTGCACCATGTAATAAACTATAAATTTTGTGTGAAAAGATACTATATAGTTGTTTTTCTAACTTTAGGATTTGCCTCAGGGTTTTATAGTTTGCAGAAATACATTTGCAGAATTTAACAAGTAATTTTTGTCTTTGGGTGCTTGATAAATGTGATGTAAGAGTATAAAAGAATCTGCAGGGAGTAACTTGCTTGTAATTACAGGTTGACAAGGTAACAGGCAGAGTAAATGGCCAGTTCAAAACGTATGCCATTTGTGGAGCAATTCGTAGAATGGTAAGTATTTTCTTGAGCTACAAAGTAGTTGTGCTTCTTTTTATATTGATTAGTAATTTTTTTAATTTATATTTGGCCCTGAAAACACAATGAGCCTTCAGCTCGTTCTAGAGGAAGAGCTTTTGTAGGGATAATGAAGACAGAGTGAAGATGTGAACAAATTCACTTGCAAGGATCAGTTTCTTCTGTTTTTTTCCTCAGTCCTTTGGTTTGTAGAATTACGTATGGTTTGGGGTTTTTTTTACATCACTGAATGATCCAAGTGGATTTTTTTCTTTTAAGAATGTCCAAGCTATTAATGTCTGGCTTTTATCTGTCGTTTGTGATTACTGGAGACGATACTACCATAACTTAAATTTGTTAGACATGGTGTGAAGCTTTCTAGAGTTCATCAAAAGCCTGCTTACCCAGAAATACATCCTGTTAATGCAAGTGTGTATTTTATCAAGTTAAAACTATTTCTTGTTCTAAAGGATGACAAATAATTTAACAGCTTGTTTTGAAAACACTGGTCTGTGCGTATAAAATGTAGTGATCTGTGGAAAGCGTTGCACATTTCAGTACCAGCGTTAAATGCTGCAGCTGCCTCTCTTTAATGTGTATCAGCAATTACTTGGTCACTTCAGAATCGTCTTTTTTTTTAAGGGTGAATCGGATGACTCCATTCTGCGTCTGGCAAAAAATGATGGAATTGTGTCCAAGTACGTATGTTTGTCTTAGCCTCTTAACTCTTGCATGGGTAACTTCCATACCCAAATCCAGCTTTTCGGATGAAAATGTATACACTATGTTTATAGGATGATTACACAGTTGGTCAAAAATATTTACTTGAGCTGTTGAAGCAAACTAGTTTGTAACAATTTTTTTTTCATTTTGTTCTAGGAACTTCTAAATGAAGAAACTCCAGTATGGAACATGTGATGTAAAATAAACAGTTCAAACCTATATTGTGCTGTGTCTTTTGTTCAAGTCATAAACCTCGGTGGATTTATTATAGCTAGTCTTAAAAGACTTAGAAATTACTGTCTCCAAAAGATACACACATTCTGATTATGAGTTCTTAAATCAGCTTGTAAAGCAGTGCCAGAGTTGAAAATCAAGAATTTCCACTTCTCTCTGGTTCACTATCATCTTTTCCAGATTTAGTAAGTTTTGCAATTGTAGCTCAACTCGTTTTTTGATTTGTAACGGAACATTTTGAAATGTGGCAACCTAATTAGCTTGCTGCTTTTTTACTAGAAAAACTAAGGGGATTCTTTTGGGTATGATGTAAAATTTTAGTGGTTTTTCTGCTGACAAAGGCTCACGGTATTTGTTCTGCTATTGACACATTCTCTAAGTGAATTTTTAAAACTGGAATTCATAGAAAACACCAGAAATACTGCTTGGCATGCTAGCATATTGATTGCCATGTGAGAGCAACTCTTAAAACTTTTACCTTTTTACTCTTACGTAAGACAATGTTGAAAAGCAGGGAAATAATTTGAGAAATAACTAAATATTTGGCAATATTTTAATAAATTAGTTAGCGCTGTAATGACTAGATAGACTTTCTACCTGCTGATGGGTTATTTTGTTTAGCTAGCTTACTCACGGAATCAAGGGAAGATGCAAGCAGGTTGATACTATGTCTGCTGACATTGCCTGTTGGTTCCCTGTTTCTGGATAATTTCCATCACTCTGTGCTTCTGGCCTAACACACAAGTTTTTATAATGTAAGTGAAGGAGTTGCTTCGAGGTTGTACCTGTTGCATGTCAGGTGTTTAGTTTTATATGAACTGGTTGGTTTTCTGATAATGTAAAACTTCTGAAGCAGTTATTGTGGAAGAACTGTACTGTTTGTTGGCTCAGACTACACCGATACTCAAACCACAAGCTTTGCTGAGTTATTGTCAGGCATTAATTTTAGATACTTAGAAAATATTAGAAATAATTTTGATTTCTCGGCAGGACTGAGATCGTAGATGTACTGTCAAACTGAGGTGTTTAAAAAAAAAAATCTATAATCATCCTGATCTTGCAGTACTGTATTCTGACACCTCTTAACTTTCTTCTGCCGTGTGTGCCAAAATATGCCAGAAATATGTTGCCTTTTATTTTCTTTTTCCTTTCAGTCAGCTGTTCACACTCAGCTTTGGTATTGCATTTGGAAAGTGCTACGCTTAAGGCGCTATAGCTATGCTAACGAACCTTTGGGATCTCGCCTGCCGCTCTAGTGGGCCGTAGTGCTTTTGGCAGTGTTATGACTTTGTTATGTCTTAACAGTGTTAAGTACTGTATTAAATTGCAAAAGCTCTCTACAGTCTATTTTCCTATACTGCCTGCAGAAAGCGAGACAGAACTGCATAAGTGCTAAGCTGGAAGCAACTGCTGGCACTAAGATGGGTATGAGAAAGGGGAAGGGCGTTCAGAGAACAGCAGGCACTTTATGCTTTCGTGTCTTACAGTGTCTAGCTAAAATCATTGGCGCCTCCAATTTCTGATTGACTTTGGCTATAATTCCACACAGACTTAAGAGCCTGATGTCTTTTCTAGCAGTATAATGTCTTAGATTTTTGTTTTGCAGGAGACTTGCAAGGAAAGGCTACATCCTTTTTTCCAGGTGCTGCTTTTCTGTTGGTAGATTTTGTTTTGCACACAGCAGGTTTATTTGTCAGTTGTTGCTTATCACTTAAATAAAATGTCATAGATGCTTTTGGTAGTTTTTAAATATGCTGGTGTGATATGACTAGTATTGAAAAATTCCATTGTCAGCCACGTTTTGCCAACTTCATAATATTCACAACTACATACAGGCTGTCCCTTCAGATCACATGTCCTGATCTGTGCATTCTCAAGAGTTGGCCGAGAGATGTTATATCCAAATCATGGATATGACACGGATGCCGTGTTCGCTCCTGTGCAATCGTCCCTAGGACGAGTCGTCCTTACTCAACTCTTTGCATAGGCCCTCTCTCCAAGATTTCTCAAGTGATAGAAACTGTTTTGGTGTTGCTTTCCTGTTTGTGCTCTAAGCTGTGTCCACATAGAGCTGATTGATTACCATGTGGCTTATTTCTGACTTGTTTGCTGTGGATGGCTGTGGGAAACTTAAGCCTCAGAGTTCTCTCAGGAGAGCCTGGAATAGGGATGCTATTGCCTCTGAACTAGAAGGTTGGCTGAACTGCCCAAGTGTAGTATCTTTCTCATCTGTATTTTTTGTACTTCTCATACATGTCAAAATGCAGCGTATTTTTTGGGAAGATCCTGTCTTGCCACCGTGGATAGCTAAGCATAGCAAATCAGGCCATGTTAATGTGTAGTTGCAGTGTGGTGTGGTTTTTTTAATTTGAATTGGTTTTTTTCAAATCATGAAGTGAATTAGAATTTCAAGTGTAAGCCACTGTATAGATATATTGAAGAACGTAACTAAGTCTTTGTTTTAGGAGCAATTTTAACAAAGACTGAAATTGCCACGCTGTTAGCCCTTTTTAGCATAGCTATGAACTGAAATGTCTTCAGTTGCATGTTCTGTCTTCCCACTGGTAATGCCTGAGTTCACTAGTCGTCCTCCAAGCTGACAGAACTTTTAAAAGATAAGCTCCTGCATGTTTCAAGCAAGGGGGAGCTCAGCTGAAAAGACCAAAAAAAGGCTCCATGTTGAATTTGTATGGAACTTAATACAGAAAGCACACGAGAGCGATGCCTTTTAACTACCACAAGCAGGGAAAAAAAACCCCACAATTTATTTTTGAGCTATTTTCTTGTGACATCCAAGTCAACCATGAAAGATGTGTTCAAAAAAAGGCGGGGGGGGGGAACGGGACGGGACACTTAGTTTTAGTTCTGATTCTCCTGGAAATAATTCACTCTTCCAGCAGATAAGTCTCCAAAAACACTTTCTGGAAAGACAAATACAGTCTCCAAACTGGAGAGATTTTGGCTTGGCTTATGTTCAATCCTCATTACTTTCCTTTGTACACAGTAAAAGGAGATAAGCTTCAATTGGACTTGATGTTTCTTTCTGACATATCTTAAATTAGCTGCTTTTGCCTTGGCATTCGGGGAGAACTTTAAATAAAACCAGTAACTGTTTACCCCTGATAAATGCCTAGTTTACCAAAGAGTTTAAATATTGTTGACTTGCTTCTAATCCCTGGGGACTCTGTTCATCCATGTGGATTTCAGTGGAATTCCTCCACAAGGCAAAGTGAACTGACAGCTTGAACGTTCAAGATGAACTTGAGGTCTCTCAGATATCTCTAAGCAATAAAACTCCATTAGCGTACAGCTATAGCAAATTTACACTTCTGTATTGACTAAGTATTTAAGAATTATGTTGTAATTTAAAACTTTGTTTGCTTTGTAGTACTGATTGTTGCCATTTGGTTTTCAGGATTTTAAAAAAATAGAAACAAATTACATTTACATCCATTTCCTGTCAAAATAAGCTTATTAAGTGTTACAGTGCCGTATCCTAAAACGTAGTTCAATTGGAAATGGATTAGTGCTGTGCTTCCCAAAGTTCACACCGTCTTCGCCAGCAAGACCGCATACCACATGAGGTCTTTCTTACAAAAATTTCTGCAGAATCCTAGCAGGGGAGGACATGTGTCCCTTTAAAAATCAATTTTGAGTTGCATTTTCTAGTATTGTGATGTAAAATATTCTTTGTTTTCCTGGGACAGGAATAGTTCAGATCTTCTAGAGCCATGAAAGGGAATGAACTGTACTTGTACTGTACAAGATGGACAGAGTTGCCCTTACATGGTTACATTGCACCAAGTTGTGAAATTCTTTTCTGTTACTTACGAGGACTTGGCAGTGGCATCCTAAAGACATCTGATTTAACTGGGGCTATTTTAGTGTCTTTGGCCAAAATTTTGCTGCTCAGACAGGAGCCTATCTACTCCTTAAAACACCTGGGTTTTTTGGTAGGACCTTGGAGATGTCTCATAATACTAATTTTTCTTTTAAACCTTGACAGTCTTTTAATGAAGTACATGATGTCGAAAAGCTGCTTTAGTCAATCTCGGCTGGAAGTGTGTTGTGGTCAGAGGTCTGGGTTAGGAGTCCCCTGCACCTTCTGTTGCTGGGGGCACAGAAGTAGCAACTTTGATAACATCACCCTTGCTTGCAAGGTGCCAAACAGGCAAAGCACTGCCAAGGCTGGGAGAAGACAAGAGGCAACATGCTTCCCTGGCATCGTGCTTGTGCTTCACTGCAGGAAGGAGCACTGTGACTCGGAATAAAAAAAGCCAAGAGTGTCTTTTGCTGTTGTGTATATCCATTATTGCTGCTCTCTGCTTCCTGGCTCAAGCTCCCAAGGAGTGTGTGGAGCAGAAGCTGTCCCACTAGTGCTCCCTACAGAAAGGAAGCTGGGACAGCTTGTGACAGATATAGTTTATTTTCCTAAAGCATGCAGCGATGCTGGAGGTTGCTGAAAGCTTACCTAGAGGACTGAGCTAAGCTGTTACGCTGGATTTGGCAGCAATTTTGCTTGTTGGTTGGATGTTAGAGACACCTGTATTGCCATCTCCTGTTTTGTTCAGATAAAAACACCTCTGCTACAATTATTGCTTTGAAGCGAGGTTTTGATTTTAGTTAATTCATTGATGGCCGTTTGTGTTGAGGCATCCCAGGGGAGGCAGCTTCCCCATATGTACGTTGGACTAATCAGCCGTGGGAAACTAATGTAGAAAACTAATTAGGCATTTTTTCCTGCTGGGAAATACACTGCTGTTTAATATCAGACAGGAGTTCTTCTTGTCTAAATCCTCTAAATCTTCTTCTTGTCTAAATCCTGCAGAGACTTTAAGACCTGAGACTTTAAGAATTAAGAACAATTAATAAGGTCAATGTGGGATTTTTTAAAAATGTGTTATGATGACAAAGGTATTACTTTAACATGTTATCAGATAGCTGATAGCGAGTAAAACAAATGTGGCCAGCCTGAACCAAGCATATTATTCTGCAGTATATGCACCCGAGCTCTAATCTGTTCATAAATCCGGTTCTGTGGGTTCTTTCTACCGGACTGTGAAGAAAAGCTGACACGTGCTGCTTCTGCTGAGGATTTGGGACCCTCAGCTAGGGAGCAGAGCATTAGCTGATGTTTGCAGTCCTGTGGTGGGTTGGCCGTGGCCGGCTGCCAAGCACCCACCCAGCTGCTCCCTTGCTCTCCTTCCTCAACACGACAGAAAACAAGATGGAAAAGCTTGTGGGTGGAGGTAGGGAGATCACTTACCAATTACTGTTGTGGGCAAAACAGGAAAATTAATTTATTGCTTATTAAAACAGGGTTGGGATATGAGAAACCCCTACCACCCCCTTTTCCAAGGCTCAGCTTCAGGGGATCATCCACTCTGGTTCCCGGAGCTCCCCAGTCCCAGTGCTCGCAGGGCTGCCTCTCACCACTTATTGTTTTACTTCACCCATTTTGCCCATTGTTAGGTTTTCCCAGCCGTGCCCCCAGCATTGCTGAGGGGCTCGATGTGCCCTGTGGTGGGGCGGCAGGAACTGGCGGGAACTGGCTGTGTCCGGCATGAGGTGGCCCTGCTTCTCCTCATGGAGGCCCTCCTGCCGACGCCTGGGCACCCACACCTGGCACAAATTCATCCCCATCAAAAGGTAGTTAAAATAAAAACCTGTGGTGCTACAACTAGTGATGGGCTTCAGCAGTGCCTCGTTTCCGTGTTGCGCTTCTGCTGTTGCGGATCTCCACCAGCTTTATGGGGACGTATGTGTGTTTATCCATGTTTTGCACCTGCGAAAGTGGTGGCGCTCCAGAAGTGAGGTATGGCCATCTGTCAGACATCCGATAGCGCCAAGATTAAAATGTAGATCTTGGGAGCCCCAGGGCTGTACGTATATTGCCTGTTAAGCCATGGCAGATGTTCTTCTGAGAGGATGGAGGACAATCCTTGTGCAGGGAGGCCAGCCTTGCTGGGTGTCAATTGGGAATTATTGCAGGGACAGAAGTAAAAGTCATGCTTCATATTTTGATGAGCTGATTGTAAACTGTGCACTAGGACATGCCACATACATCAAAATTAATCTGTTGCTTATCTGGCTCTAAATGCAATAATGTTTTCCCTCCTTTCATCTATCGATGCATTCCAAAAGGCAATGCACCAGCATCCTGATACGAAGTTACTCAGGCTGTCCCCCGCTCTCATGAGTTCCTGTCAGGTAAGTAAGGCTGAGCAAAAATGTGAAGATGCTGTGTGTTTTATTTGACAAAACAGCGTTTTCATAAAGTGTTCAGCACGAGTCTATATGGGTTGCTTGTTGAGCTGGGAAATGTGATAGCTTGTGCTCTAGGTAAAGTGTTTCCACTGTCTGAGACTGAATAAAAATAGCACTTCAAAATAAATCGGGTAGAGCACTGGGGAGGTGGCAGAGATCGTTACTTGCAGCTTGTCCCTGGTTCATTCAGTTCTTCCCTCTACAAGGGCTAGAAATGGATTTAATTCTCCCTTTGAATAGTTCGAGGCTAAAAGAAAGGGATTTACATGCCTGATTTCTTTTCTGGCCAATGGAGCCATGCTCACAGCAAACTCCCTCTGCATTCCTGGGAAAATGGGGTCATTTGTGCTGGATCGCTCAGCCAAGCGCACGAGCTGGATCTGTGACTGTACAGCCCACGAGCCAGCTGTGCTGAGGAAATAAGGACCTTAAAAAGTTGACACTGCATTTAAGTTCAGTGTCTGCTGATGGGTCACTTTTGCTGCTGTGTTCTGTCTGCTCTCAAGTGCCTGGAACCATCATCCCGGAGTTCAGTACGTTAGCTGGTAATCTCAAACTCGGGAGAGTTTCCAGGCAGGCTGACCGAAACCTGAGGATCTAAGACTGCCTGTGCCCAGAAATCCATAAATAAAAGGAAGCTCATCCCAGATGGTGCTGATTAAAACATGAAATACAAAAGGCAGAATAAGGAAGCAGCTTTCAGACTGCAAAGTATATTACCTGCGAGGGAGCTTGATCATTGTAGCACAGAGCTCGTATTTCTGGAAACCCAGCACATCCTGACGCAGCATTGCCTTTGGAGAGCCTGCATCCTCCCACAGAAGATAATGGCGCCAAGATTTGGTCTTGATTGCAGCGGGAATTGATGTCTCAGCAGTCACCTTCTTGCCAAGTGATACAAGTGTGACCGCGTTAGGTACAAACCCTTTCAGGGTAAAGGGAGAGATTTTTCTGACCTTCCCCCAGATGCTGTACTTGACTAGGGAACAGGAGGCAGGGTACCTGCCTGCCAGTGATGCTGTGGCCAGCATTCACTTCTGATCTTGGCTGCTGAATGGTTGGTATCGGACCTGGTTTGGTCTTAAGGCTCCAGGTGCAGATTTTTTTTATTTTCCAAAATGTATTGTGTCCCCCATGTCTCTGCAATCTTTTTTTTTTTTCAAGCTGGCTTGAGACTATTCTGACAGCAGAGTTAATCCTTGCCTCAGATGGAACCAGTGCTGACTCACTGCCATAAGTCTAAATTCCCTGAAAACTTTAAATATTTGGGAAAGTGTCATACACATATATGTATAACAGCTTTCCATGCGGTTATGTAAAAATCTCAAACTATGTCACTTCATCAGGTATCTTGTGGCTCATGTCTGTTCTGTTACTGAAGCCTCATTGATTTCAGTGCCTTTATCAAAAAAAAAAAAAGGAAAAAAAAATGTGTTGTTTGTTTCTGCTCAGCAGAAAGCTGTTCCTGGCATGCTTCCAATGCGCATCACAGGCATTCAGAAAAACTGGAGCACTGGGGCCAAGGCTCGGGAAACGTAGTTTCTACTTCTGACAGTGACGTATGTTTTGAGCGAGTCCTGTCGACCGCTATCTCCTATACTAGAGTTTACCCATCTCTAAAATGAATGTGATGAAAAAAGTAGGAAGCTTTGAATCGATCTGAGAAGTGCTCAGAAAAGGCGATATGAGGTGGCACAGTCCTTTAAATAACTGTTATACAAGGAATATATGCTTTAAAGAAGATCTGCAGTAAACTTGGTAGAGTTGAGAGAGAGGCAGGTGCCCTAACTTACTATTTTAACCCTGGTTTTATCCTCTATTCAGCAGGGAAATTTTACACTGCCAATATTTGGGCATGCAGCTAAAATAATCCAGGTATCTTCTTTCTTTTTGAATCCTGTACCATCTATGGAGGTAAGACCGTTTGAGTGTTTCCTCTTCCTTAAGAGGGTGGNTTCTACTTCTGACAGTGACGTATGTTTTGAGCGAGTCCTGTCGACCGCTATCTCCTATACTAGAGTTTACCCATCTCTAAAATGAATGTGATGAAAAAAGTAGGAAGCTTTGAATCGATCTGAGAAGTGCTCAGAAAAGGCGATATGAGGTGGCACAGTCCTTTAAATAACTGTTATACAAGGAATATATGCTTTAAAGAAGATCTGCAGTAAACTTGGTAGAGTTGAGAGAGAGGCAGGTGCCCTAACTTACTATTTTAACCCTGGTTTTATCCTCTATTCAGCAGGGAAATTTTACACTGCCAATATTTGGGCATGCAGCTAAAATAATCCAGGTATCTTCTTTCTTTTTGAATCCTGTACCATCTATGGAGGTAAGACCGTTTGAGTGTTTCCTCTTCCTTAAGAGGGTGGGTAATGAGAGGGAGGGTCGTATCAAAGTTGACTGCTGGAAAAGGTGACTCTGATTTACAGTGCCCTGCAGCTTGAGATAATGCCTCTGGTATTTGGAGACTCCAAAATGCAAAAATCAATGCTCGTGGGGAGCCTGTTCAGTCACTCATTTCTTGTATCGGTGGCTGGGTCTCAGGACTCATGAATGGCACAAAGGACTGATCACTGTACAATGCTACTCCAAGGCCCACGGCTGTAGCTGCCGTGTTTGCTCCTACTGCTCTGGCCCAGTCTAAAGACTTCTTGGATCTCTGGGGTCAATGGAGGCTTTAATGCAAATTCACAGGGTACCATTAGACTTAGATTCCCGGCTTCATGAATTCACGAAAGACAAAGCTACACCGAACACCCTCCAGAAGCGCTCAGAGCTGGGAACAGGACAAACTAAGAGAAATTCCAGCAAAGGGGTCGGTAACTGATCCTGGCTCCAGATAACAGTTGTAATCAGAGAAGCTCATAAATCCACCCAATTTAAACAGAGTGTCAGGCAGCATCCCGTTCTGCATTGTGTGTCGCCTCAAGGGATCTACAGCTGCTTGTTCTGATCAACGACTTCCATTCTGTCGTTCTGGTTCCCAAAAGTCATTACTTCCTGGAAAATGTTTGTGGGGCTGCTAGTTCTGAGTGTCTGTGTGGACTTAGGGAGAAGGAGCAGAACATGTCACTGTTCCTACAAACAGCCCCAGATTACTGTTTGGCTGTCACCTGGATGGCTGGGAAATGCACTAATGAGTAAAACAACATATATCGTCAAAACCAACGTGCCAGAAGTATGGAAGTTGTTTAAATGTTGACTTTGGGATCTGATTTTCTAACCCAAAGCATCCGTCAGAATACAAAAAGTCTTCCTTAAGACACAGTGCCAGTGTCTCTCTTGGGCCTTGATATTAGACAGCTAACAGCCCCATGCTTCTTGAAGCATGAAGACACTGATAGCAACACCTTCACGCGTCACCGTCACCTTTTTGGTGTCATCGCTGCAGATGCAGAGCTGCCCTGCATCCTGCCAGATGAAGATTACTTGAGGAGAAGGACATGAGACCACACCATGGTAATCTGCGGGTCTTAACTCTGGTTTTGCCTCAAGCATTTGTTTTGAGGTACTGTGGCTTAATTAAAACGAGGCAGACCTTTGGGAGAAAATTTATGTTTATTGTTTGGAAAAAAAACCCCACAGCTTTGTTACGGAAAACTAGGGATTTGCTGTTAAAGAATGATGCAGGTGCGAGAAGATGAGCACCCCTGGCAAGTAGTTGGTCCCAAGTACAGTGTTAGGCTGGCTCTCATGTGCTCCAAGTGATTTCTCAACAACTTCTTCCTCCTACATGAAAAAAAAGAGAAATATTTGTATTGTGGTCAGCCATCCCTTTTAGGGATGTGCTGCAACAATTATTAGGAGTGAAAGGGAGTCATGACCTTGCTGTTATTCTAGCAGCTCTATCAGGGGAAAATCTGTGGATTTATTTCAGCCACATTTTGTCTCTTCCAGCAAACAGTTCTGTAGTTTCCAATGCACCAAAAAGACCATAAGGGGATTTTGCCTCCACTATCATGAGTTTTCAATGACCTTGCAGAGCAAGGACTAGATGATGAAGTGACCTCATAAAATACTCTTTTAGGAAAACACACAGAACAGCTCTGGGGAGCAGCATTTAGGGGAATAAATTGATAAAATGAGAAAACAGTGGTACAATCTTTTTTTTGTTTAATTATTGTAAAAAGTCATTGAAAGAAAGGAGTGGATGGAAATGCTTTGTGTTTAATGAAAGGTGGATACAGGTTGAGCAGCAAGCTCTTCTTACTGTCCTGAAACGAGCTGCTTGCCTAAATTCTGAGCCTGTGATCTTGCTCTAAAAACCATCCCCATACAGCATCACACAGTACAGAAGAGATAGTACGGTGATGTGCATTTCTTCCTGCGCTGTTTTGAAATGCATTGCGCTAGGTGAATGAGATGTTTTACAGCTGGATGCAACCCTCTGTCATGGCCAAGAAGGGAGGGCAAATGGACTATACCAGAAAACAAGAGGTGAGACGCGAAGAGAGACAGAGTGGCTTGGTAGTTAGATAAAGAGCAGGGAAGCCATGAAACTGGAGCTGATGCCACCAGAACAGGAGATCTGCTGAGCATCTGGAGTGGGTCTGTTGATTCCCCATGCCCAGCCTGCGCTGCTTGTAAGGAGGGATGAAGCAGGATAAACGCAGGAGCATTGGACACATCCAGGCAGGAGTGGGTGAGGAAGGCGTGAGCAGCTGACAAGACTGAGAGGTGCTCAGCGGTCCTGACTTGGGGGAAATTTCAAGGAAAGCGTGCTGAGATCTCGAGGGAGGTACTGCTGTCTGATGGAAGAGATTGGGAAGAGAGAGGTGTGTATTTCTGTGTGGGGTCCAGAAATTCAGATCACTGGGCAAGCACGGCGCTATCACGTGTTCTTTGTAAATGCNGGGTGAGGAAGGCGTGAGCAGCTGACAAGACTGAGAGGTGCTCAGCGGTCCTGACTTGGGGGAAATTTCAAGGAAAGCGTGCTGAGATCTCGAGGGAGGTACTGCTGTCTGATGGAAGAGATTGGGAAGAGAGAGGTGTGTATTTCTGTGTGGGGCCCAGAAATTCAGATCACTGGGCAAGCACGGTGCTATCACGTGTTCTTTGTAAATGTGTGGGCAATCACAGCTGAACGTGTACTTTCTAACCAGCAGCACCGCATTCGTCTGCACTGTCAGGTTCTGGTTAATCTTGAAAAGAAGTCATACTTCCCACTCTGCTGGTTAGAAATGACCTGAGCAGCAACAGCGTAATCACTTGTACTAAGCATGTGGCTGGAATCCTTTTGATGAAGTCCAAGACACAGGACAGCTTCCTATGCATGCTTCCCTAACAGCCTGCTGCCTCAGGGGGAGACCTGACGTCTGATTCATGGTAGTGAAATTTCACAAGCAATTTTAGTTGTTCCGGTTGGCTTTAATTGAATGTCTGGGTTAATAACAGGGAGATTCCCAAGGTTGGCATCAGAGTCGGGAAGGAAAAGGAGTCATTTTGGAGTCCTTCCTTAATCCCGGCTTCTTTGTTAGAAATGTCGGTGTTATTTAATTGACTGTTAAATCCTAATCACATGAGCACCCTCCCTGGGTGTAATCTCCTGTGATAAATTGCCCAGTACTCGTGTCAGAGGCACATTCTGGTCTACAGCCTTTGCAAGACTGAGAGTGCCCTGTGATTATAGCTGATTTTTGGAGAGGGGACAAGGGAGGAATGGATCTTATTTCAGTTTAAAATGATTTAAAAAGACAATTGACTCCAGATTTGGATAAAGATACTATTCTCTAGTCTGCTTGAGGTCTTTGTAGACATAATTATTTTTACCATGCTTTTCAGCAAATGCTTACAGGGTCCAGGTCTTACCAGACAAAGGCAAGGTTGCACAGCCAGCCCTTAGGAGGGAGCAACCAGACAATTGCACAAGGTCTCATCTCACAGGCAGGAGAGAAGGGAGGAAATGGGCTAGGTTAGGTTTAGGTAGGAGCTAGTTATCTGTTGGAAGCAGCCTGCGCGGTCAGATCTCTAGGATTAGGAAAGAGAACTTGATGGTGGAAATGGTAACTAGATATGAAGAAGGAACTAAGCAGATAAGAGGAGGATGGGAAGGAAGACCTGTAAGTCTTCAAGAAAACGTTCCTTGTCCTACAATCCTCTAATACTTCCCCATGTGAATCTGGTCATTTTCCCCTCTCAGAGGTTTCACCCTGTGTCTTGGGGTCTCTGAGACCAACCAGAGCCAGGAAGACAGGCCAGAGTCAGCTGGCATCCCTGAGGAGCACAGGTGCTTGCACAGGGTAAGTGTGCAGGGGACAGTAAGTGACTTCTGGGATGCTCATGACTGCAATGGCACTGCATTTCCCAAACCCTGGGAATTAGGAAGGTGGCAGCATCTTTGAGCTGCAGACCAGAAAGGCCTCTGATCTCAGACCTCCACACTTGGCAGAGGGGCAGAATTCATTGGCTCTCAGACACAGATTTCCATCCCGCTGTGAAGCCACTTACATTTATGCCCAGCTGAAAGAGCAGGTTTAGCTTTGCTCAGACAGTCTCCATTTAGAAATTCCTCACCTGTTGTTTTCTTAATTCTTAGGGCAGCACAAAACAGCAAAGGACTCCGTGCCTGCCTCTGGGAAGGTGGTGGTGTGCAGCAGCAGCCTAGAAGATTGCTGGGGGCAAAGCCAAGAAACCCAACGCTCTGCGTCGGGAGAGGAGCAGGCCTGTAGGAAGCAGCTTGCAGCGTGGACACATCTAGGTAGGACAAGTCTGGCCCAGACCGACTGCACTTGTGTGCCAGATGCAGGCAACTGCATTTGGCCGAGGCATGATCTGGAGCGAGTGTCCCTAGTGTCAGGCATCTGTCTCCCTTCTGCAATGCAAGGCTTGTGCTGAGACCAGCTTGTTGGGTGCTATTCTCCCTGTAATTTTAAAGCTATGGCATGTGGGGAAATGGCGGTGTGTATTGTGGTGGGCTCAGGGATCACAGCCCCGGCTGAGTCACTGGACTGCGATGCGCCCTATCTTGGATGCCGGTTCCCAGGCTTGCTGCCTGCATCCAGCCCAGCAGCAGCTGTGACAGGACCCCATGTCCCACCACACTCGCAGCACGTCCTTTGGCACAGCCCCGCTGATAACAGCGTGTTCCCTCAGCCTGTTGCAGGCACATCCCAGGCCATCTCATTTTANCTTGGATGCCGGTTCCCAGGCTTGCTGCCTGCATCCAGCCCAGCAGCAGCTGTGACAGGACCCCATGTCCCACCACACTCGCAGCACGTCCTTTGGCACAGCCCCGCTGATAACAGCGTGTTCCCTCAGCCCGTTGCAGGCACATCCCAGGCCGTCTCATTTTATCCAAATACAATTCCCCCCGCTCCAGTCCCGAATCATCACCAGGCTTAGATCAGTGCCTGTGTGTCCGTACCAAAGGAATGCCTAATAATATCCCTTTTTCTCATCAGCTTTCTCCCAGCTTCCTTTAAATCCAAAATAATTTGTACTTCCTTATGACCCCGAGGGCATTACAAAACAAATGTATCAACATGAAAGTAAGCGCTTTAATCAGTAAAATCTAGGAATTTTTTTTTTTAAATAATAACAGGACCCTGAAGGGAGAGATTGAGAAAGGAAGAGCAAATAAAAAGAAATGTTATGTATGTTCTGGCTAGGAGCCAAAGGCCCTCCGGGCCAGGTTTGGATAAAATAGCGCTTAATTTCTGGTGTGAGAAACCGCTAGAGTGAATCTGTAGGAAACAAAGGCCAATTCACAAAGGGACGTAGGCCATGGATGGAGGAGGAGAGGGCAGCCTGCCAGTTCTGCCAGCTCCTGTGATTTTATCATGTCTTGCAATATCAGATGTTTTACTTGCAGCTTCTTTTTCTGCTTGCATTTTTTTAAAGACTGCATTTTTGTTCATGAAGTCTGTAGGGAAAAACTTGAAGTACATCCCAAAGTTGGTCCAGAAACCAAAAGGCAGATGAAAAACACCAGAGTTCATTAACTTAGTGAAAATTAAATTGAGATTCTTATTCAAGACTCAGGGAGAGGAAGGTTGGGGGGGTTTTTTAATGTTTGGGCTGGGCAGTGTGAAATGCTTTCTTGGACCGTGGAACAACCGTTTCCATTTGAAAAGAAATGCTGTGTCAGCAGTCCTAGTGGGCTCATCCCTCAGCGGCAGCGTGATCTCCCTGGAGAGTTTCCAGTGCGACAGCAGTGTGAGATCCCCCAGAAACCGTAGGGTTCAGCTCTGCCCTCTCCCAGACCAACAAAACCTCTCCTCTGCAGATCAGGGGGGTCAGGGAGATGACACAAAGCCAGCTATGGTAACAGGGTAGTACAAACCTACCAATGGAATTCTCTCCACAATGGGAATCCTGCCCGATTCTTAAAACGAGTTCAGTCCACTTTTTCCCTTGGGAGCATACCAAAGAGCATGCACCCAGACCGGTGGCATTTCCATCGCGGCTCACAGTTTGGGTGGTACCAACGGGAATGAATCATGCTGACGTCCTGCTATGTACTGTTTCTTTCCAATAAAGGACGCAGAGAGAATAGCTTGTTCTGAAAATCTAAAGCTTTTCTATTTGTTGCCCACTGTGCTTAATGCCCTTGATAATTAACCAGTTGGCTGGTAGAATATACCTTTTTTTTTTTTTTTAATTTTAATTGCTCAGGTCTAGGCAGTGTGTTTGGTAATCGGCTCTCAAACGACTAGGCATTTACTGCAGTTACAGAAACTAATGGCGTTATGCGCAGCGAAGACAGCTTTAGAGTCGCTCTCAAGAAGGCTGTTGGGGACACAGGATTGCTTCCCCCAAGGGTCATCCATGTGTTTTCCCATGATATTATCTGATTTTTGCAGGCAGCTGTGGCCTCAAGAATCCTGCCCACACACATTTCTTCTGGCTGTTGTAGGTCCTGCGATGACAGTAGGTCGGCCCACGCAGGGCAGCCTGTGGCCATTTACCAGCCCAAGCCAACATAAGCTCTTTCCTAACATTTTATTTTGAAAACACCATTATGAGAGTGTAGGGAACAGAACTTCTGGGTCACCATGTCCACTTTGGGCTTACCGCAGGCTGTCATTACTTGGGTTTTCCCCAGAAGTTTTGTGGTTGAACACAGGTGGGTGCGAGGTGCATCTGTGAAGAAGCTTTGGCTGTTTGAGGTTTGGTCCCAACAGAGGCACTTCTAGAGACTGCTGCTTTAGTTGCTGCCACTCCAGCAGACCAAATCCATGAAGTTTTCAAGCAGAGACTGAGCTAAGGAGCTGAGATGTCACGACGTAGTTGGTTGAGAGGACATTGGTGGTGTTTACATAGAACCCCACTTTATGTTACTGAAGCATTTGAGCCCCATCACAAAAGCAGGGAGGCCATGTATACAGAAGGAAGGTGAGGGATGAAATAACTTACTGCAGTTTGCATGACAGCCTCTGGTAGGTATCCACATTGCTCCATCTCCTCTGTGCTGGAGGGATGCTGCCGGGCACAGGCATATACAAACTTTTGTACACCCGAGGCACAAGCTTCAGTGACAGCCAGTCTCCTAGCACTGGTGACAGATGTGCTAAGTTACCTTTCAAGGCAAATATACTGCAAGAGACTGATGGGCCAGTAGCCCTTTCCTAGCCTCCTGGCGCTGTGCACAGGTGTCCCTTGCTGGGGAAGGGAGCTGTAGCCATCGTATGCTCATCCACACGCCACTGCTTCCAGCCTGCCCGTGCCTGGAGACCAGCCCTGGCGTTGGTAGGGACCCCTCTATGGGCACTGGCCTGCTTAGTGCGTGGAGGTGGGCAGGTGCAGGTTTTCCACTGTGTTACACCAGCTCGGTGTGACTAATGGAAGGGAAACACGGAGAGTTTGACCCTCATTAGTGTCATAATTTCAAGCGATGCCCACCCGTTCCCTGAATAGTCTTTTACGTGTGCGGGGCTCTGACAAAGAGGGCTGTGTTCTTGCCGTATATGATTAACTAAATCCTGTGTTAGCCGTAACAGCGTGACTGGGGAGCTGAGGACGCTGTTTGCCAAGATAAAGGACGTGCAACTGTACTGGCACAGGCAGTGCCTCTTCAGTAGCGTTTTTTGAGTGGAGAGAGAGAGGCTGGGTCCTGCTTTTATCCTGTTTGTAGCTGTGGTACTTACAGTACACGAAATGTGAAAAATCCTTTTGTTTGGCCTCCCTCGGGCTTCCCACACGGACAAAGGATTTGTGGGGATGGGAGTGCGTACGGCTGTGAACACAGTGTGCTGTCTGCTACTTGCAGTGCCCGGGCCAATCCGGGCAGTGGTGAGGAAGAAAAAGTCCCTCGCCTGCGTAACAGGAATTGTTTGGCTACCACCGCCGTGAAGGAGAGGATCTGTGTGTCACCCATCAGGGAAGCCCCCCAGGTTCTCCTGTATAAAACCTGTTCTCTTCCCTTGCCTCCACCCCAGTGTTTCCTACTGTTTAGGCATAGACTTGCTCAGACTTGCTTTTTCCTACTGTTTCCACTTGCCTCTGTTCTTCTGAACCAAGACCACATATATCAAAATATTACAAGGATCAACTTCTTGCAGGATGAGGAGATACAGATAAGTCCCCGAGACTTTACGTGCTAATTCATTTCAGCATCACCTGTCTGCTCTGCTCATCGTCTAACACCATTTTTATTATTCGTAATTTTTCAAACAGAGTAAAGTAGTTTGGGCAGCTCAATTTGACTGAAAATGCTTTTGAAGATTGACAGGAACAACACACTTAAATTGTCGCATTCCAGCATAAGCATACCTTTCACTTCAGATACTGGGATAAAAATGATATATTGTGGTGGTGTTCCAGGTTTAACTTCACCTACAGCATCTGTATATGGCAGCAGCCATTAGAAAGGAATGATGCCAAAACCAGACAGAGCCTGTGCTCTTAATTGTAGGGACTGTTTGCTCTGCTGATGACAGACAGTGACTGCCTGTGTACGCTGACTTCACCCTGTTCATGTGTTTCTATGGTTTTGCTGCAGTGTTTGTTATGGAGGCAAGTGGCAATATCCCGTTTGTACCATCTGTGGCGGGGTTTTTTCCCCAAAAAGTGTTCTGAAATGCTAACTTGTGCTCAGGTGGGTGTGGTGTTTTTGAACGGAGAGATGCCCGCAGGAATTCATGCTAGCTTCAGGAACTGGTCTAGGGGACACCATTCAGAAATACTAGAGTCCAAAAGCTTCTCTGCTCATCCTGGTATCACTGTGTCTCAGCTGAGATTGCGGCCCACGGCACCACCCCTTCCAAGCACCTTCGCTCAAGGGAGGAGCAAGTGTGGAGGCAAACACGATACAACTGCCTATGCAGTTTATTGCCCAAATATGTAGAAGTAGCTCACCACATCATAGCATAGCATCAGGGCATCACTTTTAATAGGTTTATGTTGGTGCATGTCCCTACGAACGTCTTCACTTCTGGATGTTACTTTGGTAATCCTAACGAAAGCCATCCTGACAGCGCTGACTGATTGTCCCCATGTATAAAAATGCATCTTAATACCTAATCCTCACCATCACTGCCAGCCAGGCAGTTTCATTGTTAAAAAGATTAAACTATTATCCCATGCAAATACCAACCTCTCATTTTTAAATGTCAGACTAGAGTATTCCGATGACGGAAAATGCCAGGATGCATGGCACATTGCGTTCTCTGGAGTTTCACAGCCAACATGTTTAAAACTCTGTGAAATATAACCTACTGTCTCATTGCTTATTTCTGTAGGTGAATTAGTGTCCCCTCCCCCAGTCCGAACTCAGCTGGTTTGTAACTCAGAAATGAAAGTGAAGCGTCTTTTGTTTTGCTCTTAAAATATTTTTTAAATTCTGCTTGAGTCACAAGCTAAAATTATAGTTGATTTTAGACTATTTACAGCACAAGGATTTTAATAGCAGGCGTTCACTGAAAACCCAAAGAACAGTCCCCAGACATGGACAATTTAAACTCTTTGCTACTGTGTCTTGTACTAATACCAACTTTTTCCCATGGATGAGTATCAGACAGAGACATGACCTAACCGAGGTGCATTTTGAGTCAGATTTCTGCACTCTCGGAAGAGCAGGCTGCTTGGCTTACATATTTAGGAAGCTTTCATGAAAAGTCATTTGTACCGCATTGGGTTTCCAAGCACCTTTGCATTTTGTTGAGTCTGCTATGAAAGGTGTGATTACACCCCAACATATGTTTTAAATTAAGCCATTTTTGCTGTCGGGAGTCTAATGTAGACCAGATTTAAGTAGCTTGATTTACAGTCAAAGATCCCCCCGAGATTGAGTTTGGCCAGCCGAACGCTTGCTAAAGGATGACTCATTTAAACTTTGTTAGCATGGTAGATGGTGCGTGTTAAACCACACAAGTGGGCATATCTAACAGTAAACCTTTGTCCAGGACAGCTCTTGGTGTGGGGCACTGCTGTGAAACAGCCCTACCGAAGCTCGCAGGGTGGTTGCAGATGCCTGTTCTCGCGCGTGAGCGAAGGCGGCAGCAGCCCGAGCCGTGGGGGTGGTACATCAGGCCGGCGCATTCGTTTGTGTCACTTGCTGGAACTGCTGAGCGATTGCATGCAGGATCTGGAAAGTCAGCATAGTCCAGAGAAAGTGATTAAACAAAGATACGGGGGCCTAAGGAAATGCCCTGGTTAGCTGAGATTTATGAGCCATGGTCGGATATGTCACTTGAAACTGCCAAAACAGAGGGGGATGGATGTGGATGTGGCGGAGGGCTGCAGGCTGTGCTTTCCCATCCTTTTGGTGTCCATGCTGCAATACAGCCGTGTGAGTGATGCCTATAGCTTCAGGTGTCCAGGCTCTTCCTTGGTGTTTCTTGCCTTGTCTATTCTCACTTAGTAAAAAAAAAAACCTAGAGTCTCGCTTATTTTACATCTTCTTTTTCTTAAAAAAAAAAAAAGATATTTTTCTACATGGACTTGGCTTTTTCTGCAAATTTTTTACTGAGCAGGGGAGCTGAGGTGAGGAACTGCGAGGCTGCATGGTGGTGCTGTGCAGTACTTGTCTTGCGATGGCACTGCACAGCACTCAGGGCAGAATCCGACAGTGACAGAGCTGCAGTATGGGCTGGGTTTGATCCATAGCTGCTGTTGTGGCTAGGGAGTCTCCTGCTGACATTACAGAGCCTCTGTCTGTAGCAGAAAGGGACTCTGAAGGGTTGTATTTTAATAAGGCAGCACCTCTCTGCTTTGCTTGAAGTAAGAAAATGACTGGAGTTAGTGGCTTGTGCTTCGGTGATTTCTGCTCCCACCGTTCCTGGAAATGAAGGGTGGTCACCAGCCTTCAGAACAGCTTCTGAGGTTTCTTTTCAGAGCTAAAAAGAGACGGTGTTCAAGCTCGGAAGAAGACAACACAGATACCCACTAACTACAGTGCTCTGAAGAACCAGGAGTGACCTGGGGGATGAGGATCTGTCCTATCTCCCCATATTGCATAGCTGTGAAAGGGGTGAGAAGATGGTGCTGGGTCTCCTGTAGCAGATGTCCCCTTTGCTACAGCCGCCTTGTCACGCCAGGAGGCGACTGAGAAAACCACTGGCCACAAAGCATGGAGATCCCTGGAGTGCCGACTGTCTTCATCTCAAGAAGGGCACCTTCTCCTGGTACCTTTTATCTTTAAAACAGTTTATTAGGGAAAAAAGTGAGCTACGGGGGCTAGAAATGGCAGGCAGGCAGGGGAATGATTTCAGAGGAGAAAAATGCTTGCGAACCTCTCTGCTCCTCCCAGGCAAAGAAGCTGCCAGCCTTGATGTGGCATGTCATTCATCAAGCTGTCACCCCGGGGCCTGGAGAGCATTCTGCCGACGTTGGTTCACCCAGGAGGGAGCACGGGGCACACCTGTAACCTTTGCCTCCCAGAGCTGTCTGCGGTTGTCCCCAAGGCTTGCTTTTGACTCCAAATGCAACAACAGGCTGCGGAGGAGGTGGGGAGGGGCGGTGGATTTCAGCGGGTGCTCATACCTGCAGGGGTGGGAGTGGGGAGCGTGTGGAGAGTGCCCTGGAAAGCCTCGGCTCCTCTGTTGCAGGGATGTGTTGTAGCCGAAGGGACACTCTTCCGTAACAGCGGGCAGCGGTGCAGCCCATCTCTGCCCTGGGAGTCCCGGCACGAGCCAAACCCACAGAAGATTCCTTTTTTTGGGGGGGATCCCTAGTGCTGGGATTGCTTGTGCTGGTGGTGGCTGAGAGCTGCTTCAGAAGATTGCTGATTGCCTTTCTGGGATGCAGAGCACTTCCCAGACCTCACTTACTGCAAGAAGACAGCTCCTGTCTAAACGTTGGGGCTGTCGGGTTTTATTTTGAAGTAACTTTTCCTCTCTCCATCATCTAAAGACCTGGGTGTGCATGTTCTGATTTTCTTTTTAATGCTAGTTTCCAGCTGTTGTAGCAGCTTAATCTGTGTGGCTTCTTTTACTGCAAAGCACAAAAGAGTCCTCCTGTGCCCATTCCCTGGCTCTGCACACACAGGACAGCTGCTATCCAGCCCATCGAAGTGACAGCGGGCTATACAGGCTTTGTGTTGGCTGAGGGTACGAGCTGCAATATGCTAGCAGAGACAACAGCTAGGCAGAAGATGAAAAACACACCTGGTAGGAAAAACGAGCAGATGCCAGCTTTTTTTGAAGTAACATGCAAGTATCTGTATAGAGGGAATGGTCTTTAAACCAGGGTAAAGGGCTATCAGGCCAGTAAGTCCCACTCTTCTTGGTTATTGTATAATTTATACAGTACTTCAAAGGTATCAGGGCGCTCTGCAAGCAAATACTGGCAGTGAATCCACTCCCCCGAAAGTCTGTGATATGACCTTACAAGCATTAAGTCCCTGACTCTCCCTTTTTGCGGTAACCTGGAACACCTTCCTGCTCCAGTAAGCCTCCTGAGGTCTCTTTTCCTTCCCTTCATCAGTTGCTTATTTACATACAAGTTTCTAGATTAGAGCAGACACTGTTCTTCCTGATATTTAAGAAGATGCTGTTGTGCGTCAAGGAATCAGTTTCATTTCTTACCCACTGAACATTTACAGATATTTTATTGCGCTTATTTAAAGGTCTTGCTCCCTTTGTTGTTGTTGTTTTGTTTCATTTTTTTTTTCTTTTAACTTTCCAGCTCAAAGGGAAGTGGAAGCCGGGTGATACCACTTATTGCTTCAAAACAAAAGGTACGGTATTTCTGATATCAGGGCTGTAATATTTGCTGAGGATCAAAGGAACCTTTTCAAACATCATTGTTTGTTACCGTTAAGAGGCAGCAGCCGCATCTTAAACAACCAACCTTTTCATCCAAGGGAGTAGGCATTGGTGACTGAGATACACTAAATCCAGCAGCGTGGGCTGGACTTCAGTTACTTTCTGGTCAGTTTGGGCAGCCCAGTTCTTGTAGCTGAGCTTTGGCCCCAGCGAGCTCCCAGAGGATGATTTGACCTTCAGTATGAATTTAGATCCGCGCTGTGACTTTTCTAAATTATGCCTGCCAGAGGTCTTCGGGTCACAGCGCTCTATCGTCAGAGCACTTCCAGCTCCCAGCGCACTCCCAGCAGTGTGGGAGAAGGGATGTAATTATTGATATTATTTCCAAAAAAAAGCTGGATGTAGACTGGGTGTAAAAATGGCAATCTGCTTGGGGTGTGTGCTTGTTATTTGCGACTGCTGTGTATTTAGAGATGCTTCTGCTGATGGCACCACCTAAATTACGGGTGTAGGACAGCGAATTAGCTTTGCACATGTCCCAGACGGTAATGTTTCTGCCACCGTATAAATGGTTAAAGTAGAAGAGCTGCTCTCTTTGCTTAGATAAACAGGGTCCCTGTGTGAATAGCTTGCAGCCCCTGGTCGTAATCCCTTTCTGATCTCTGGTTATAAAAATGATAGATGGAATGTAAACTCCATAAAGATTAGTAATCACCAAGAGAGCAGAATAAATACTGGGAAGAGTTGTAAGGTTTTTCTGCATTCCTGAGGAATTCTGCAGGGATTCCTTTTCATTGGTGGAGCTTGTGCTGTTCCCCAGCTCATCTCCTTTCAAACTTGCTGTCTGGAGATGATGGAGAGGTTCGTGGAGGGTTTTCAATTGTTTTTAAAGAAATCTGGTACGGATTCACTGTGACTTTGTGGAAATGACATGACCGTTGTTTGCCTTAATTTCTGCAATTGTAAAGTGGGGTGACAGGATGTATGTACTCGTCAAAGAATTTGGGGACTTACTGCCTGCTCAGATGGTGTCGTGCTGTTCTCAGGGAAGGCGTTCTGACCGTGAAGCATGGCTGTTACATGGCAAAACAGCAACCCTCTGTAATTCTGTACTGTTCAGCGTATTCACGTGGGATTTTTTCTTCTATTATTTTGCATGCAGGGCAGCACAGCTATTGATCTTGAGTGTCTGATGTAGTATGTCTGATTTTCAGAAGTTCATGTAACCATTTTACAGAGTACAAATTTGGATTGTAAGTCGCATCTCTGAAAAAAAAAAGAAAAAAGTCTCGGTCCTTTAGTACACCGTGTGAAATAGTCTGGGGTTAAAAGGTGCGAAGGTGGATCTTCCCAAAAAAGGATCAGTTGGGAACTGGGTGATGCCACCTGCAGCCTTGGAAAAATCCAGCACATTGTCACATATGGGGGATTTGCTGTATTTGAAACAAGTTTCTGCTAAGAGTAATGTAATTTGGAGGTGGTGGAAATGCATTCATATTAGTCTTTACTCACACCTGTGAGCGAGGATATTTTTGGTCTTGAGATCCATCTGTAATAGTGTATTCGGAGGTTTGTGATAGATTGGAGGCGGTTAATGATGGATTGCTAATGCACAGCAGGCGGTAAAAGAGATGAGCTAAACCTCTGGCTGGCTCCTGCTTCCTGGGTGTAAACCGCTGAGCTCGATGGGGGTACCGGGCAGATCGCCAGCAGCAGTTCACCAAGCTTGTCATTTTACAGAGCTCTGATTGGGGAGGCTTTGGATGGAGTTCAACAAGAGCGATGTTCCCATCCTTTGGGATGGGGATGAGGGCTGAAGGTCCCAAGTCCAGCTGGTGCAAGCGGTTCAGTGGGGCAGGAAAGATCTGCTGGGAACAAACCCATCGAACAACTGTGGCGTCGTTAAACCACCAATGCAGAAGCCATGCCTGAGCTGTAATCTGCAGGATTTGGGGGAAGTGAGGGGGTTGTTTCACCTACCCTTCTGCAGGGTTTTCCCATGTACCTCCCACCCTCTGCAGGGCCTTTGGCCCGTGTTCAGAGCAGCTGTGTCAGGTTGAACAGTACGCTCCAGGGACAAAGCTGGGCTTTCATTTAGTAGGAAGGTGTTTGTGGTATGTTGCCAAGATGGTGTTTTATTGCAAATTACCAGTGCAAGCTGCATGGGAGACCACCCAGATCTCTCCCTGAGAACGTGGCTGTGCTTCGAAACTCCTGTCATGAGATCCCATTGCCATCTTGTCCTTGCGGTGGGTACAAGCTGCCTGTCCTCTGCTGATGCCAGGTACTGTTACATGAGTCGGGTTTTTTTAGTTATCCTAGGAGAGTGTTTTATCTCAGTCTCCAGCACCCATCTGCTGTGTGTGCAGTGCTATTGTACCTGTCTTGCAGCTGGGGAAACTGGGATGCAGGGAAGCAATTCTTCCAAGACCATGTAGAAAACTCAAGAAAATCAAGGATTCAATCCAGCACCCCGATAAGTGTTTAATATTTTTTTTTCTTCTCTTTTGCTGCTGATTGCTGCAGCTGATGTATCTTTCCCAACTCTGCTATCCCTGTTGCAAATCTGGATTTGGCTGGAGACCACTTCAGCAAAACATTTGGGATTTTGCCCTAAGAAGATCCGTAAGGCTAGCTGAAACAGCACAACTTCTGCGTGCTCCAAGAATTAAAAACTCTGCTAGAAGTGCATCAACCTGTCTTCCTCTCCCGCAAAATGGATGAAGCATTTTCAGTTCTGTCCTAGTGACACTCCACTTTGCTATACATCATTGCTCTTAATATTAGGAATTGCTGTCTTAAATCAGCAATTTGTCCCGTTCAACAGCTTCTAGTGCTTACCTGTGTTAACAGCCTTGTACAGAAATAGTGGTGCTTCCAGATTTCCGACGTGTACAGTCTCACAGGGAGGGCTATTTCTTAAATGGCTTAAGATAGCTCAAAAAAAATAAACTGTTAAAAAATTGTTTACACCCCTTTTCATATCTGGGTCAGATCCCTGTTCTGGTTCACAGCCCAGTTCCACAAATGGTTCTGTTGGCACAACCGGAAGGGGAAGGACGGCAGAAACAGATTAGGTCGACGCTGCTGCCAAAAACAACATGCTGTCGAACTGCAGCCTTGGTCCCTCCTGTGCAGGGAGCAGGTCTCCTCCGCTCTCTGCAGCCCAAAACAAGATCAACAAATAGCAAAAGAGAATCTGGCGCTTCCTCTCCCAAAGCCAGCGAGTACCTGTAACAATAAAGATTTGATAAACACCCCAAAGCACTTAATCTGCTTTTTCAGTGAGCTGCAGGCCAGGGAACAGCCAGAGAGACATTAAACAGCAAAAGCAGAATAGATTGTAATTAACTTTAAAACCCTGTGAAACTCACACTGCTGCGTGTGGCAGGCTCACTTTGGAACAAAGTTGGGTTTAGCACAAGTTCTAACCTTGGTATCAAGTCAAGGCTTGTCCAGAGAAAGTGCCTTTATTAGCATGCAAATCACATACCCTCTTTATCACACTGTCTCTGCATCCCTCCCGCTAGAGTGGTTTAATAGAAGCAGGCAAGAACTAATTAAATTCCTTTATTCATACCTCATGCTTGAAGCGCAGAGCTCAAGGCAAGAATGCCAATGGGCACACGCCCATACTCCGTCCGTTTCCAGAACGAGTGTGGCATGCCTGACCTTCACCTCATTAGGGAAGGAATAAATCCCCTAGCATGAAGATGAGGATGTCAGGCACTATATGCATAAATCACATAAGGAGTTTCCAAATGGCTTTCATCTTGGGAGTCCCTAAAAGTTCAGAGCTATGGATCGATCCAGGGTGGATACCTTTCAGCAGTAATTCCACATCTGGAGCTCTTTAATAATGTGGCTCTTTAAATAAAATTCTAAAAGCCGAAACTGTCTGAAGTGGCAATATACAATCAAGCTAATGACTTTAATTACTACAAAATTACCAGCCTGTGTATTTGTAATTTTAATCTTCTAATCTGCAAAGTACCTTTTTCCCTTCAGTGTTCCAAAGAAAGTAAAATCACTTTTGGTTTCCTTGCCAGTTTTTCAAGGATCTTTGAAAACTGAGGAGCAACCTCCCACAACTAGCCCAGCAGTGGTTATGAGGTTTCTTTTTTCTTTAGTTAAAATACTATCCTTGGTATTAATGCGAAGCATTTAAAAGCAGTAACAGGATCTATCCCAGCAAACCAGCCATTCTGAGTTTGAGCAGATTTCTTTGGTTACCTGGATGACTGTACAAAGGTTATGCACAATACAAACCTTTCGTAAAGAGCGGAGGAAATTGGAGGTTATTGCAAGGGAGGAACATCTCATGCTGAAAACCAGTAGTCAAAGAACGAACCCAGGACTACTCTCTGTTATGTTTCCAACTCCCTAATTTGAAGTGTTATGGCTGGAAAACTGCACTCAAAATTTTGCACTGAAGGATCCCAAAGTGCTTCCCCACACACGTAAATGAGGGTTTCTAGTCGCTAGGGATGCAGCCATTCTGCACACTAGCTTGTCCTCTGGGATGAACCTGAATTGTCCAGCTTAGCAGGGCCGTTCGTCGAGATTCTGCTGTAGCGCCCTGCTGCAACTTCCAGGGCTCATGGCCTCGGAGAATCTCTCGGCTGCCCTGTGTATGAGAGCTCCTCATGGCTTTTCCATTCACCAGCCCTTGGGGCTGAGTTTACAAACCATTGTTTTTCTGAATTGTGTCTATCCTGACAAACCTGTCAGTTTTTGTGCTCGCTGTTTCATCTCCTGGAAGGCAAACTGGAGAGGCTGTGCAGAATGTGTGGCATTTTCACTGAAGTTTATCAGACCTACAAAATCAAGCAGGGATTAGCTGTTAAATCTATTTTTTACAAACTTAAAAAACACACCTACATTTGACAGTTGAGCATCTCACAGCTTTTGTTCTCATCATACACCATGACTGCTACTTCTTTTCATTTTGAGTTGATGAAGAGAGGCAAAGAGAAAGTTAAGTGAAGTGATGTGTCCAAGATCATGCAGGAAACTCGTAGAGAAGGGGTTTGAGACTCAGCCATAGCCTAGGTTCTTGGCTGTGGCACCATCTTTCTCTGTGATGTTAGAAACAGGCTCATAGCTCTTCTATTTTCGAGAAGGCACCTGTTTGATATCTCTTCCTGCTGGGAGAAATGTTTTTAAGCGCAAAATAGCTAGCTGTTCCTATCAAGCTACTGTAGGAATAATCTGTATGGAAAAAACATGATGCTTTCCGAAATAGGAAGTAATTTAGATTTCAGATTAACGGCTGTGACAATGGAAATATGTAAAATCTTTTCCTCACATGGAGCCCAAACCATGGCTAGTTCTTATCTATGGCAGACACAGGTGTGAAAACTCACTTGTGCTGCATGCAATGGACAAACACTAATGAAAGGCATAAATATCCCCGTTAGCGCAGCGCAGCCAGACTGCGGTGTGCGTTTAGAGGGTGAGTCAGCTGGTACTGGTGAATAGCTTAAGAGTGGGCAATAATTTTTCCTGTATCCCTATAAATTGACTCTTAAAAGCTGGTTTGTATGGAACTTAGTGCTGCACAAAGCCAAACCATGAGTCCCTAGTGCCAGGAGAGATTGTGCTGCTATATTTATTTTTTCGTTGTTGTTAAGAAAGCCTTTTTTCAGGAATAGGCTGTGCTGATCAGAGTCCAGGGCAGGCACCAGGAGGTTCGAGTACCCCATGCAGTGCAGCTGTCCTAGTTCATAGCAGCTGGTCAGGCAAATACTGCAGCCTGGGAGGAGCTCTGCCCCAGAGCAGCTGTTGTGTTAGTGAATCTGGTGCTGCTTGTTTCAGAGCTAAGACAGGTACGTCTGCAGGAACCACAGCTACAGACTTGCAGCAGCCCTTTGTTGTGCACCTTGAGCTGTAGGAAGGAGATCCAAAACTTTCCGTGACCTTCTGCTTTCACCAGGAAAAGCAAGGCCTTAGCTGGCTGAGGCTAATCCCTGCAGAGGATATGGTTATGGCTCATGTCGCAGTTGGAGATGAAAGCCCACAGGCAGGGGTGGAGAACCAAGTGATCTTGCCGCTGCAGTACGATACAGCTCAGTGGTTACCTTGTGGGAGCTACACAGTGCTCGCTGAGCTGTGCTCAGTCTTTCAGCAAAAAGGCTTGGACAGCTACTAGCATCTCCCCTCACTTAACTGAAAAGAAAACGTCCCAGTGCACATTGTCACCCTAACCTGCTCTGTCTCTGATATTGCAATTGCCCTCTCTCAAGTTTAAAGCAGGAGTCTTGGGAGCTTGGTGTGCTGGACAGAAATAGGACTGAATTCTGAGATTATCTTGTCAAAGGAAATTGTTCTGTGCATTTCCAAAAAGTTTTAAATAGATGAGAACTCATGATCTTGCAGGTCTAGCTCCCTTGCACGTGCTGTGCCCCTGATCCCACTCAGGGAAATGAATTGCACTCCTAGAAATAAGAGCAAGAGTGAGAAGTAGGGAGGATCAGGGCACTGAGTATTTCTCTCTGGGGCCTATAAATCCTCAGTCCTGGCAGTGAAAGGAGCTTTGCAAAAGGAAAATTACGGGTTGAGTGGACAGCTGGGATGGAGGGAGGCAGCACAAGGAGCGAGCCCAAGTTTGAAGTAACGGTAGTACTCTGCTGCTGTCAGCTGCAGCTTACAAAGGAACAACTTAAGTTTCCCCTGCTGTCACAGTCCTGTGGGTGGGATGGTGCCAGCTTTCCTGGGGACAGCAGGACTGCAGTCTAGGGCTTTATCTGCAGGCCCCTGCTCAAGCAGAAGATCTCTCTTCTGTGGAAGCCTTAAGCTGTACATGGTCATGGGCACGTACCTGAACAATTGATATTCAACCTAGCAGAAGAGGAGTGGTATGCATGCAGTGCTAGGGAGCTTGTGGAAAGGGAAGTGATGGGGGAGAAGGCTTGTTCAGGTCAGGTGAGGATCCCTGTCAGTGGTTTCCCTGTGTCCCATGGTTCTGCTGGTTTTCTCTCACATCAGCGGTTTTAAGTTGCTGAAAACGGCGGTCTGGATTTTGCAGCAGAGGGGCTGGCGTGGCCTGTACATGGAGTGCTTCTTGTTGTGCGTTGCGTGAAGGCCCTCCGTGTTCCCCGCGTGTTACCCTCACTCATGAGGTTAACAGGATAAAGAAAATGTTTCCAAATGCATTTTAACAGGTGACTACGATTTGCACTCAGCTGTTAGGCTGCTGGTTTTTCTGTCTTAGGAAATGCAGAATGGGAAATCCTAGCTTGAATTAGCGAGAAGGTTGCGGCAAGATGAAAGTGAGGAGCCAACGACTGCAGAGTGAAGCTCCGCGAATTTCTCTTGCACTCGGTCAAACTACAAAATAATCAGATTAAGCCATAACTGTATAAGTGGGGCTTGAGTGTGTTTGCCCTGCTGACTTGGTCATGCATTCAGGACGTTCAGAGTGGTGTAACTCAGCCCAGGAGGTATTAGTCACGCTAGGAGAACTTCAGTGAATATAAGAGGGCTTCATCTGGGCAGTTACCAAGGCAACTCTTGCTAATATGTCATTACAATGCTTTCGCCCTCTGCAAGTCCCACGGATTAGGACTGGGAACCATAGAAAGAAGAGTTTATTGTCAATATTGTGCTTGGATTGAGTGTATCCCAGAGAAAAAGAAAAGTAAAGCATTCCCCATGGGCAGAGCACACAATGCACAGCTGGAGCTACGCTGTCATCCAGCACTGCCTTGTGCCCTCTGGAGATTCTTGGGTACTAACTAATCTCCCTTTCCAGCTCTGAACTAAGTGGGAAATGCAGGTATGAACTCATCCTCATCTGTGCCGAGATGATGCTAAGACACCCTGCAGCAGTGCTGTGCCAGGTTCCGTTCAGAGTGGCTGCAGCACAGCTTGCACCAGTGCAACCTGGTGCCCTCAAACCGAGGGGCCAGCGTGCTCCAGATGGGCCAGCTTCACACCGAACTGCTGTGGCTGCGATCGCTGTGGTTGCTGGAGTCGTGTCCCCAGTGCCAGCATGAGGAGGTACGGCAAGCAGAGGCTGTTTGACCTTCCCTGGTCGTGGGGGCTGAGGCATTGCACACAAATGTCTGTTGACTTTTTTCTTTGCATTGCAGCTTCTGCCCTGGTAAAGGATGGAGACTACTGGGCAGAGTCAGTGGTATCACATTTACGTCTCCTGTCTCCTATTGTGGTTAAATCAAATAATGCAAACACGAGGGTGTTTAATGCCAATGGTGCCTACCTAGGATACCACCTCCTTCTGTTTGTCCACATTGATTTTTGTTACTCCAGAGGAGTTATCCTCTGCCTCACCTTTTGTTGTCCTTGTCCTGTCTGAAGTGACAACAAAACACAAAACCTGTGCGCTGAAACTGGTTTTTGCCTTGACAGCTTGTACACAGAAAGTTCCAGTAAGGGTTTTAATCTGTAATTCTGACAAGTAGCGCACGAGGCAGGGTTGGGGGTGGCTGGTCTTTGCTTCCCCTCTTGCAGCTGAAGCCCTGTGGCTGCTTGGTGACCCCAGCACAGCCTGCCTGTGTGGCAGAGACCTTCTGACAGAGGCCCCACGTGCTCATCATACCAGTGCTGCTGGTATTGGCTATTCAACTTCCTTGACATGAGGAATTGAGGTTAGTTCCCACGTTCAACAACTGCTTTGAAAGGGATGAGGGAAGAAACCCTTCATTTTTAACATTTTTTTTTCCCAAACTTTGCATCTAACCTCTTTACCAGCTGGCACTCTTTGTAAGACCCACAGCTCTCATTTCATCTGGGAAAACATGTGCAGTGCAATTAGAAAAGCTGCTGGGGAGCAGCAAAAAACTGGAGGTTTTATAGCTGGAATGTGTCTCTGGTGCTTCATTCAGTTTTGTGCATTTTTAAATATCAAGCTAAACTGCAGATTGGAGGTAACAGGGAAATCCCAAATATAAATATTTGTTCTGCTAAGTCCAGCAAGTCCGTTGGGTTGCTGGGTCTGTGCATCTTCCTCTAACCGTATTCCTTGTGACTGACATGAGAGCTGTTGCTGATTGCTTTGGGGAGCCACTGCCACTGTGTGTAGGACTGGGCATCCCCTTCAGCTGGCAAAACACACGTGAAAACCAAAGGACAACTGCTGGTGTGGGATATTTGTTGAGATGATCCTTCCTCTGGGGCCAACTTGGCGTTTGTAATGTTGCTGAGGTCTGTTGCTTGTTCCTAATTGCGCTTTTCATTAACTATGTATTATTTGTCATTAAAGAAACGGGACTTCATAGGAAAATGCCAGTACTGCTATCCCGTATGGCAGAGAAGATAGTCTCTCTGTGAAGTCCATCTACTAGAAATTGATAGTGGAGGGGCATTAAGGCAGATTTCGATCTCATCAGTCCTGGGGAGATTTGCTCTATGTGATATGACAGTGTAATTAGCCCTAAGAGGAACCATTTATGTTTGTACCGGGCATTTGAGTGTGTGCCCCACCTCTCATGACTCCAGTTAAATCTAGATTATACGTAGAAAGACTTTCCATACTAAAGCAGAACAGTAGATTTGGATCAATCTGATGATAGGAAAGGAGAAGTCTGACCTTGAAGTCCCTAAGTGAAAGTGACAAAAGCTATTGACAAAAGACCAGTTTGAAGGTAGAAGTTGTTGTCATAGTAGGGGCTCTGTGCTGGGGGGTGGGTATATCTGTATCAGCGCTGTGCTCCCTGCAGACAGCCCTGTTACCTACCAAACACAGCACGCAAGCTCCATTTTGTGCTGGTTTAGCAGCGCTAATGAAATCAGAGCATTTCCCTGATCTAAGCAAACACGTAGCTTTGCAGCTGAACAGATGCGCGGTTCATGAAAACGCAGTCACAGAGGCAGGGCAGGCAGAGGCAAACTCTGCAGTGGTCAGCTGGGGTCTTGCCTGTCTGATCCGGGTGAGATCTTCCTTTTGCCATGTTAGCGACTAACTTTCTCCGGGACTCTGTTTTCAGAGTTATTTGTGACATTAGCACCAGCTCTCAAGAATGGCAAGGAGAAAAGAAACCCCTTGAATGGAAACTCAGTGGATGATTTAACCCAAGCAATCCTTACTGGCGTGAATCATTCCTTCCCTTCCTTCAAAGAAATGTGTGTATTTGCATTAGAAGTGCTAGCTGTTTTTTCTGAAATCCCTGAAGTTCCTTGCCACTAATAATTTCCACCTGGATTTTGAAAAATTGGAAGCGATGTGGTGTTTGTGGAAGCCAGCAAGGGTCTGTCACGACCCCACGCCTGAAGAGTGTTTGTGCACACAGCCACTGGGTACAGAAACAAACCTGGGTGAAGTAATCTGTGGGAGAATGAACTTCCCAGTATTCAAAGAAGTTATAATGACATGGTAGGAAAAATCCTATACACTGAGTCAGGCTTGAGTCAGCCTCCCATTTGCAGTGCTGGATACGTCCCACCTTTCAGACACGAACGCAAAGCATGTTCTGCCTATGTGTCTTTAGCTTGCCCCCACTGCTCTTTCACACTTGAGCGGGTGCATTAACTCCCATCATTGCACTCGTTTTCATCCCGAGCACATTCGCTCATCCCCCTGCTTCCTCTGTGGCTTCAACTTGACACAGCAGCCTTCATTCTCCTGCAGTGCTAAGCAGCTACCATGCCTCACTCTAGAAGTAGCTGCACTTTTCTGGTGGGTGAACTGATCTCTGTTGACATGTCAGCTCGTTAAATCTGCAAGGCCCGTCTGGCTGAAGGGAGAGCTCTGTGGCATAAATTTAAAGCATGATTTAGTTATTAACATAAAAGCAGTTGTGTTCCTGTTTGATTTGCGCAAAGAAAAACACGTAGCTAATGATGACCAAGCCTCAAGCGTGCCTAGGAGACAGCACGCATGTACGTTTTCAGTGCACCCCAGAATAATACAGAGTTTAGGCTTTAAAAGAAAGTATTTGGGTCCTTGCCAGGTAGACAGACAGTATGAATGAAACACCTGTTCTGGCTTTGGGAGTGTTTTGGAACCGTTTGATTACAGGGAAGGTACAGACTGACCTTAAAGTGAATCGAGTTCTCTGGTGTAGAGTAACATGTCCTGCTACATTATGAAACTTCTTGATCTCTTCCTGAAAATGTCCAAGGCAGACAAAACACAGATGCCTACCTTCTTTTGTTTTTAACTAAAAGGTGCTGCCCGGGCATGGCAAATTGACCAGCTGTGTATCAAAACAGCCTTTTTCAAATATGAATAAACGTTAAAGCGGAAACACTGCAAAGGAAACAAAGATAAGACACATTAAAGTAATTTTGGGGGGGGGGGGGG
>VZSC01000250.1:295552-311981 GCA_013398225.1 Steatornis caripensis | reverse complement strand
GGGGGGGGGGGGGGGGGGGGGGGGGGGGGGGGGGGGGGGGGGGGGGGGGGGGGGGGGGAAGCTCGGAGGGGAGGAAAAGTTGCTGAGGGTTCCCATGTCAGACACAGGTCTGGGAGCCAGAAATGTGGCAGATGGCTTCAAGGAGGGAAGCGGGCTTTAGGAGCTGCTGGGGAGGGGAGTATGAAGAGGGAATATATCTTATTTCTTCCTTTTAATCATTACCTTGTGCTTAAAGCTTTAGTATGTTTAGGATGAATGGCTGGGCTACTGCATGAGTTTGCAAAATACAGTGTCACGGTGCCGTAATGAAGCACAGTTTGGGTTTTGCAGTGTGGAAGAACTGGAGGGTGCCATGCTCTGGGAGGACGCTGTTGTGTGTTGTGGCATTGCTGGACAATCCAGACTTGTCCCCAAAACTGGCCGTCCTGTACTGCCTGGCTTGGAGGGCAAAGGCCCATGTTGTGACGGAGCCTCCTAAGCCTGCTTAGCTCCAAGCTCTGTCCTCTCCTGCCTGGAGCCTTCAGACAAGCTGGAAATGGGAAAGTGCCTCTGCTGCAAAGGGGCCGCAGAGGGACAGGAGACCATGACTCACTGCCACCTTGGGAATTGTCCCTTGTGATCCTGTGGTGATTAACCACCATGGTGGGTGGAGGGAAGGAAAGGGTGTGATGGAAGATTCTTTCTTCTTCCCCCACCCCCCCACCCCCCCCCACCCCAAGAAGGTCGTTTGAGTCAGAGCTGACAAAAATCAGGAGGTTTAAAGAAACATGAATGGCTGGCTTCCTGCCAGGGCCTGACATCTTCCTTGCATGAAGGTGAACCCAGGCCAACCCTTCCCAGAGATGTTTATGGATAGTTGGTGCTTTACGATAAACTCTGTGGAGAGGAATGCTTGCAGTCGTGCAAGAGCAGGAGCTTCGTGCCAGTGCTTGCTTGAGGTTAATTACTGCAGTGAGAAGGTGGCTGGATAGCATCCCACGTCTCCCCCCCACCGCCGTCCCCAGAGTCTGCTGGCCCCAGTGACACTGGAGAACAGCAGCAGAATTTCAGACTGAAGCTTTGCAGGGAGTTTTGATTTACACCACTAAAGGTATTTAATGCTCATTTTAGTCAGGAATGGGATTTATATGTGAAAGCCCCTACTTAAGAGGTACGTTAGGTCTGGCAGAGCAGTGTCGGGAAGTGCCTGGACTTCTCCTCCAACCTTGTGGAACTGCCGTGGCACTGCCGCACAGAGGGCACACAGCCTCCAGTATGCACTGGTCACCGGCATGAAACACCTATGTCCATTCACCTCTGCCACCGAGGAGAGCAACTTCCTCCTCTGGAGAGCTCCAGGCTGTTACTGCTTAAAATGTACCTGCCTTTAGGATTTAAAAAAAAAAGTTGCATTCATTGGTAAATCACAAGGGTGGAAAGGAAATGAAAAGGATTGTGAGCTGAGCTCCTGGGCTGGTCTGAAGGTGGGCTTTGTAGTCACCGCAAGAAGCGTCTAGGCAAGGGAGCAGGATGATAGCTTGCTGGATGCCTTAAGTACCCCTTGAGTTTTCTCGTAATTACAATGGGATCTGCCAAAGTTACCATTTTTTCTGGCCTCTGTTGAACTGATTAACTTAAGCTTGCCAGGCTCTTCTAGCTCCAAAGTAAAGGTGTTCGTTGGCACAATACACGCTGGATGCTTCAGCCTTTTGCCAACAGGCTGCTATTCTTTCAGTGTGAAACTTCTCTCAAAAGGAGATGGGTGTTTTTCCTGTGGTGGATTTCCAGGGCATAAACCTACTTCCTCTCCCTCTTGCACTGCAAGCGTGGCCCCTCGGGACTGCTTTGCACAACAGTTAGATGTGCAGGATGCTTGCGTGTTCTGGGTATGTGGCTGAATGCCTGACTTGCATGAACAAGTCAATCCTCTTCGTGCGAACTGCCTTCTTGTTAATGAATATTAAATTCCTCCTCATCCTTGGTAGATCTGGGCTGGATTCCATCGGTGGGAATGCCACCTGGCCTAATGCTAAAGGAACACCACCGAACCAGAGCATAGTACCCTGTGTGTCACGGTGTTCTGAAATCTTCTTTAACCTCGGTTTCTAGCCTCTCATTTATTNAAAGTTGCATTCATTGGTAAATCACAAGGGTGGAAAGGAAATGAAAAGGATTGTGAGCTGAGCTCCTGGGCTGGTCTGAAGGTGGGCTTTGTAGTCACCGCAAGAAGCGTCTAGGCAAGGGAGCAGGATGATAGCTTGCTGGATGCCTTAAGTACCCCTTGAGTTTTCTCGTAATTACAATGGGATCTGCCAAAGTTACCATTTTTTCTGGCCTCTGTTGAACTGATTAACTTAAGCTTGCCAGGCTCTTCTAGCTCCAAAGTAAAGGTGTTCGTTGGCACAATACACGCTGGATGCTTCAGCCTTTTGCCAACAGGCTGCTATTCTTTCAGTGTGAAACTTCTCTCAAAAGGAGATGGGTGTTTTTCCTGTGGTGGATTTCCAGGGCATAAACCTACTTCCTCTCCCTCTTGCACTGCAAGCGTGGCCCCTCGGGACTGCTTTGCACAACAGTTAGATGTGCAGGATGCTTGCGTGTTCTGGGTATGTGGCTGAATGCCTGACTTGCATGAACAAGTCAATCCTCTTCGTGCGAACTGCCTTCTTGTTAATGAATATTAAATTCCTCCTCATCCTTGGTAGATCTGGGCTGGATTCCATCGGTGGGAATGCCACCTGGCCTAATGCTAAAGGAACACCACCGAACCAGAGCATAGTACCCTGTGTGTCACGGTGTTCTGAAATCTTCTTTAACCTCGGTTTCTAGCCTCTCATTTATTTTCATTTTATTGAAATAATAATGGAAGCTGCTGGTGGAGATCTTCAGGACCCCTCTTTGAAAAGCAGCTGGAAGGAAAGCCTTGCAAACCTCCCTGCCTCAGGCAACAGCCTGCAGCACACAGATGAATCTGATGTTTATTCCCTGGCTTAATTAATAATAAAAAAAAAAAATCTCTTGATGAGAAAACTCATGAAATCCTAAGAGAGAAAGCTCATGGTTGAATGGAGCTATTCTCCTAGTGGCTGCTTTCCCTAAGCCTGGGGTGGGATATGGGTGATAGTCACCAAAGAAGAATTTTGAGCTGAAAACTCCTCCCTTCTTTCACCTTCTTCTTCTTGCACCTTTGCTTCGGTTGCTGTGAGAGCTCTTACCTGCCTCCGAGTGATGTAGCTACTGCCTACGTTTCCCTCTGAGGCATCTTGTTCATTCTTGCTATACACGGGGGGGAAACTTGAAAGGAGTCTCTTCCTTCCCTTCCCCTTGGTGGGGACGTCTTCTGCATCCTTTTCCCCAGCATGCATCGCTGGGAAATGCACAGCTTTTCTTTCTCTCGGGGCCACAGGCTGCCTTATCTGCCTGGCATGTGTTTTTCATGGACCATTGCAAGAATGGGTGAAGATTTAAGACTTTTTTTGTACATAGTTTTTACTTTTTTAAAAATTTCTCTTACTGCAAAGACTACTTGGTCTTCACTGTGCTGGGGCACCACTGTGGGAAAGGGGTAGGAGGGCGTAGTGATGTTTATTGTAAGCTTTTGCACCTTAAGTAAAGGGCTGGGGCGTAAAATCTCTAACAAAGACATTCTTTCTCCAAATTGTTCTTTGGCTCTTGGAGCAAAAGCAGCACTAAAAATAAAGCATGTAAAGCAGGCTGAGCAGAAATCCTTTTTGCTTTCAACAGCTGAGGCTGCAGTCTCTTCTGTTTAGAGTCCTCTGTGATTGCCATAAAATCCTCCAGAAGTAAGATAGTGATCTCTCTGTCCTCTTACAGGCTTCAGAATACTAGTTCTCAAGATCTGAAATGGCCTGTGGCTCCTCTTTAACTACAGAGCCTGTTCAGTGCTGCTGTATTTTAACACCACTGTCAGGTGTAAGTGGGGTGCATATTTGTAATGCTTCTCTGGGAAAAGCAGAAAAGGTGTGACTGTGAGCATGCAGTGCTGGGAGCTGGCGCCGAGCCCAGGTGTGTGGATCTTCTCTCCTCTCCCAATATATTTCCCTTTTATTGTTTGAAATAACTTATTGGAAGGCTGTTTTGTGTTCTTCAAAGTTGTGGTTCCACTGACCTGGACCAGCAGCCTTTTTTTGTGTGTGTGTGCGCGCTGATAAGTGGAGATTTTTGCCTTCATTTGGCCCTTCTCGACCTTTCCATGCTTTCCGCCAGCTCCCACCGGATTCCTGGCTCCAGTGGCTGCGTGGGAGCAGCTCGGGAGAGCGGGGAGGGAGTGCCCAATTGTTAATCAAGTGGGGATCTGTCTTCTCTAGCAGCAAGAGCAAACCCATCCTCTCCTTTTCAAACAGCCTTGCCGCGGATCCTGGATCTCCAGGATCCAGAACAGCCAAGGCTGAGATTTCTTTCCTCGTTGTTAGAGCTGGTGGTGGTTGCTGTAAGGGAGAACGTGCAGAATATCACTTCAGGTAAACCGTGGGTGATGTGAATTTTAATGGTATGTTACATTTACTTATGTCATGGTCCAGTACTGTTTGCAATCGGTTTTCTAGGGCTGCAATGAGTAGATGGTGTTTCACTTGTAACATTGGATTCCCAAAAGACCTGCCGTGCCTCATGCCTGCCAGGCTGTGAGCACAGAGAAGGGGGGGGGCTCTGGGCAGATCACTTGGCATTGTGGCACCTTTCGTGGAGGATGTTTCCACCCGTCCTTTGCATCTTGTACAAATGACCCTTGTGCTTCAATGGCTTAATCTTCCCAGAGGCTGTGCTTGCTCTGCCTAGACCTGAACTAGCTCTGGAGAATTCAGGTGTTAAAATAAGCCTCTGCCTCCCCCTCAGAACAGCTCCAGGTAATGACTGATGAAAGGATAATTACTCTGTTTCTAAAAATCGCGTGCAAGATTTCCACTGTAATTTCTCCCTAGATATCGTTGCCTATTTTTAATTTTGGTGTGATGAGAAATGAGGAGGCCGATGGTGAGGTCTCCTGCCGTGGAGCGCCTCCCCCCCCCCCTTCCCTCCAGGCTGCCTGTTCCTGCTCAGCTCCCTGGGATTCTTCAAAGATTAGGAGAAAGCCTCGGGGCGAGCACGAGCTGGGGAGAGGTCAGGCGAGCTTCGAGCTGGCGTATGGGAGGCTTTAGTTTGTAATGAATAGCTGGAAGGCAAGCCTTGTAATTTCTTGCTGTTCTCCTGGAAAGTGTCTGCTTGGCTGGGCTGGTAAACAAGAGCGTGCCTTGAATCGAGTGCGAATGTGTGCAGATACGCGTGCTGCGGGGGTCAGCTTTGTCCGGCCTGTTTGTGGTTGTAGCAGGCAAGTTAAAGCAGACCAGACCGTCTAGGTCAGGACTCTCCACTGGAGTGTTGTGTTTTCCCCTTTCAGACAGACATTACAGGGAGCATTTTGTGAAGGTCAGTGTACTCAGTGGAACCGGAGAGGTTCACAGCTCTGATGTGGAGCGTGTTGGCATCCGAATAAGCGGGTTAGGATTTTCTGCGTTTTGGCTTGTCCCCGTCCCCAAAATGGGAATGCTGCATCTGTCTCCATCATTTTGTGTGCCCAGCCTGGAGCGTGCGCAGCACCAGACGAATGAGTATGAAATCGTATGCAGAAGAGAATGATTTCTTGAGTCGAGCCTTCAGGACAGCTCTTGGCTTGACACTGTGCAGCCCTCCTGTTCTGGCCGTTGTCTTCCTCCCGCAAGTGACGGCATCCCTCGCCACTGCGGTGGTGCTCGGCTGCCCATGAACTCATGCCCTGAACACACACCCAAGTGTGTGCTGTGAAGCCGAGGGCTGTGAGCCTGGAGGTGCTGCCAGTCCTGCTCTTCGTGTGACCCAGGCATGGTCTGAGAGACTCGCTCATCCTGTGGCATTGCACAGTCGGTTCAGTTCTTGACGCTTGTCCTGGTCGCAATGAGAAGCCCTTCAAGTGGAATGTTCCTGCTTCCTGGGGCAGGTTTCCGGGAGCTGTCGCTGCCCTCCGCAGCTCCAGCACAGCTATGTGCTGGCTCAGATCCACTGGGTTGGCAGGGAGGATGCTAAATACACTTCTGATCATCTGCCTAGTCAGCTTCTCTGCTCTTTCAAGCCTGTTCTAGCCCCCTGCACCTTTCTTTTGATGCTTTACCAAGCCTGGCTCAGCCCTGCTTTCATCTCTGCCTTATCCTTTTATTATAGTCATAAATGTGGGCCTCCGGGCTGTGCCCAGCCTTGATCCTCAGCCGTTTCCTGTTTCTGGATTCAGTGCTCTTCAAATTCCAGACCTCCCCTCCTATGTGTGATGCCAAGCAGTGCAATAAATAGTACATTGCTTCCCATTTGATAGAAAATAAATGGGAGACCAGTAGGAGGGCACAAGGTGAGAGGCCCGTGCCTGATGTGATGGGATGGAAGAGTCTGTATAAATGGCTTAGGAGTAGACTCAAGATCAGTGGCAGATAATCAGGGGAATGTGGCTTATTGACACAGACCTGGTAACTGAGTTTTTTGCTTCTGGAGGCATGCTATGGGGATGGTTAGAGAGGAGGAACTGGAACAGGGATTTGTCATACTGGGAGATCCAGGGAGGAGGACAAGGCCTTGAGAGAGGCACATGGATGACTGCACAACGTGAGGACAATGCAGTGGCTTGGGGCTACTTTGGTGGCCAGAGACTCTGACAGGGATGGGAGGAATGATGTTGTTTTGTGCTCCATAGAAGGACTTGCCAAGCACGACTGCAAAAAAGCCCTTTGTTAACATGAGGTCAGTGCTAATGGAAGGTGGGTCTGGATGTGCCAGCTCCTGGTTGTGCAACATGGGAAACAACGGTGCCTGTTTCCTCCAAGCAGCCCAGCCTGGCCCTGTGAACACTGCTTTGGAAAGGCAGCCACCCAGAGACAGGGAGAACGGAGGTGGGGCTGTTGAGGTAGTTTAGGAACTCGGCATCCACTTCCCTTCTCAGTCCACTTCTGAGAGGGTTTGTTATGGTCTCTAGGTGGACTGGGTATCTCCTTCTTGATGTCAGCCAGGGTGTGTAGCAAACTGCCTGCCAGCACAGCGGTACCACTGCTAGGGTGGAGGTGACTCTGGAGCAGCAGAGATGGGGACATGCTCCTTCCCGACAGATCTTGGGGTGACAGTCACTGGCACAGAGGATGAGCAGGTAACGGGGGCCAGCAATTGCTGCTGCAACAACACTTGCTGGGGCTTGTCAGTCCCAACTCCTGGAGGACGGTGGTAGGATGGTTGTTTGACTGTCTTGTCTTTCCCTCTGTCAAACAGCAAAATGTTCATGGGAGACGTGAGTCTTCTGGATGTGGTGGAAAGCTTTGTACCTCTTGTTCCCAGCCACATCTGTCTTGAGGAGCTGTGACTGCCAGCAGGGTTACGTTAGCTGAGCTCCCATTGCAGGGTTACGTTTGTCTGCGTTGCATGGTGTACATGGTTATCTGGAAGTTAGAACAGTTTCTGTTAGAATAAGTTACCTTTATCCTGGAAGATTTGCCTGTCACTGATGGCTTTTACCATTGCGCCTATGTGTGCTGAAAACCACATCTTTGATGGAGCAGATCTACTGGCAAAGCCTGTGTGTGCAACTGGGCTCTAGTTGGTGTGCTCTTCCTGAGAACGGTTTTGCATCTTCTGCTTGGCATCTTGAGTCTCTTCCGTAATTGCTTGCATAACCCATGCAAGTGACAAGCAAACAGCCAAACCCTGAGAGTTTTTCACACATGCATTTAGTTTCTCTTTCCTGTTTCTTCCCTGCTTTGATGCAGAGCTCTCCCTCACAAACACTCAGCTGAGCTCTATTTATGGGTCCCTACAAGTTCCCGTCACTGTGGATCAGAGCGTGCCCTGTGACCAAACAGTTGGCACGCTGCTGTAGGCATCTCTTGGATCTAGTTAAATGCATATGATGCCAAGCCCTGGTGGGAAGGGGAAAAGAATGGCTTTCTGGTATTTGCACATAGTTGCAAACTGTAAACACAGACTCATGACTGCAAACAGAAATCTGTATCACTGGCTTCATCATGACTTCACTGTTGTTGTCCTGGCTGTTTGCTAAAGCTGTTCCTTAATCCTTTTCCAGGCTTTTGCAAAGTCTGTGTCCACCCAGACTTTGTGGGCATGAAGATTTTGGCTGGACTCCAGCATGGGTTTTGTTTTTTTTTGTTTCTTTACCAGTCATTGCTTTCTGCCTTGCCGTCGGCTTGCTTCAAGCCCCTGTAAATGGGACTGTAAATACAAGGGGGCTCTTGAGGGATCGTGAGTACAAAACCCGTGTTCCTGTGAGCCTTGTATGTCCAAAGAGCAGCGAGAACTGCCGCGCAAACGCTGTAGCTGTGGATCTCTGCTGGCGTTAGCAGTGGCGTTGGGAATGTTAATCTCACTGCGGCCCTGGTATGCACTGCTGTTGGGTCAGCTAACCTGGCTCTGAAAGGCCGTGTCATGGTGAGGAAACTTGCTGACAAATGCTAACGTAGCGCATGGCTATAACACAGATTTTTAGAAGAATAAACCTGCTTGCATGTGTCAGGTTTGGCTTTGTTGAAATCTGCTAACAACTATAGCTTTAAACCCAGTGTTGTCAAGGCTTGCAGGAACCGTACAGAAGAATCACAGAAAAGCAATGTTGCTGAAATGTCTGGAAGCTTGGTTCAGTTGGGTTTGGTACAGGGAGCTAATACGTTGTGCAAGGGAGACTCTTTTCCTGTTGGAGCCGGGTCTTCTCTGCACATGTGGGACCTGGAGCTGCTGCCTGATGGTGTTCCAGAGGGGGACCTCCTAAAACCGCTTGTCCCTGGGAATGGGTGAGGTGGAAGTAAGAAAGACAGGGAACGGAGAGCAGAAAGGAAATGGCATTTACCACTATCTAGAGCTGAGGTCAGAAGCAGACAGAAACAAGATGTCAGAGCTGCAGCTTCCATATCCACTTCAAATTCAACGGAGGAAGGATTTAGGTGTGCTGCTCTTGGGTGCCAGAGGGCTTGGGACTCCTCTGAGGTTTTGTGAGTCATTCGTCTTTGGCATTTGGTCATTAAAAATAAAAAGCCTTTCAGTGGATTTGGTGGCAAGCAGAGACCTCTTGCTTTGTGCCAATTTTAAGCTAATTCATTCTCTTCCGTTTCCTTCCCCTCCTCACCCTTCCCATGTGCGCAGGTTTGTGACAGGATATCCACTCCATTCAAGGGAATGGGGGAAATATTTGCTTGTAGCGTGGCCAGTTGCCAAGGTTGCTTTGTTCTCCTTGTCGCTGAAAGGACGGCCCAAGGAAACCCTCGGAGCTGAAGCTGGCATGCGACTTGAAGTGAATTTCCTGCAGCTCTGGAAGTGAAATGCATGACATTGGGACTTTTTTTTTTGTCTTATAGATGCAAGGAAAGAGATAACCTGGGTGGGCTACAGACAGGCAGGGTCTAAAATCTTCTCTTTGAGAAATTGCTGTGTCACAGCCCTACAAGTTGTGCCTTCTCAAGATTAAAATTGATCCTGGGTTTCTTTAGGTGACTCAAGAGCTGAGCTTGCGACAGGCCTGGATTTTCTAGGAGAATTCAGTTGCGTGGTTAAGAAGATGCTTGCCCCTGCACCGTTCGGCATGTTGTAGCTGGAGGCTCTTGTTGGTGACACCCAAGCCTTGCCGTGATTGCAGAAGGCCTTTCTGAAACGCGTCCAGAGCTGTAATGATGGTGGCAAGAAAATGAGTGAATTGCAGTGTCTGGGTTTTAACTCCTTGGTGTGGCCGAAGCAATGATGCCCAGGCCTCTGGGATGATGGGGTTATGGGCTGTACAGAGAGGGTGAGGCAGCTCTCCCTTGGTGAAGCGGGTAGTGCAGCAAGCTGGCGCATGGGCTCCTGCTCTAACACCTTGCTCTGCCCACTGTACCCTGCAAGACAGGAGATCTGATCTTTGCTTGTCATAGTAGATCAGGTGGCATTTAGCCGTGTGCATGCTGTTTTGTGGTGGGATCGTATCCTATGGAAGGGGACTTGTTTGTGTGTTCAGTCTATGATTTTGCCAAAGACTTCCTGAATAAACTTAGCAAATCAGCAAGACTTTGTCAGTACTGAAAAGGGCTTACTAAAGCTCTTTTATAGTATTTTTTTTAAGTATTTTTTAGTACTGCAGGGCCTAAAACGTCTGGTCACGGAGCAGGTCTCAGATTTGTACAGCTCCTAGGAGAGCCCATCCCAACAAGCTTGTGGTCCTAGCTGACGTAGCTGTACTTGTAAAACTCGGGGTGTAAACCATCCTGCAAGCTCTCTAAAGCAGAGACAAGTATTCTTTTGTCTGGCTTCTCTATTTCACTTGTGAACTGGCCCAGGAACTCCTGAAAATATTTAAATTGTCTTGCACAGTGAACCTGGATTGGTGTTACTGTAACTGAAACAACACATAGAACGTACAGTTGGGAACATTTGTTTGCTCTGGATGGAAAGAATGTCCTCTTGAAAACGTGCTATGCTTTGGTAAGTATGAATAGAGGGTTTTTCCACCCCTCTCTCCAGCTTTCTGAAGGCCAAAGTCTTGAAACAGCTTAGAAAGGCTGCTAAGCTGTGCTGATAAGATATGCAGCAAATGTGCTTGAGAGCCTAATGTAGGAACAGAAATGCCTAAGCTGTTTGCTTTCCCCTTAACAGTGTGAAAAAATTAATATGTCTTATTAAGGAGCCTGGGGAATTGTGTGCTCAGAGTAAGGGCTGCACCAAAATTTTGTTCCTGGCTTACATTATCACTGATGCTGGCAGCTGAAATGCTTGGTTCAGCTTTAGTGGGTAGGAGACGGGAGCTGGTTTGGGCTCTGCAGAGCCCCGGTCCTTGCAGTTTTGTTTCTAGCACACTCCCTTTGTCTCTGGGCTCGGTACAGAGATGGGATCACCTCTCAATACAGCAAGTCCCGTGTTGTTTGGAGAAGGGATTTTTTCTATCCAGTTAATGAAGGCGGCTCTCTCAAACAGTTTTGGTGGCAGGTCTTCACGGAGGGATGCCTGTTAGAACGGCAGCCTGGGAGCTGTGGGTAAGTCTGGGTTCATAACGCTGTCAATGTGAGCCAGAGGAGGATGCTGCTCTACACCCTCTGTTTTACACCAGTGCTCTCCTTTCCCCAGTCCAGCACCCAGTCTCTACCACCACGTTCGTCATCCAGAGCGTGGCTTAAGTTCACACCATGAGCACAAGCACTGGAGACTGTTCCCTGGAGGTGATCGGGCTGCACAAAGAAATTGTGAGTCAGTTTTGTGTCCCCTTTAATGTGAATAAAGGGCAGATCTGGGCCTCCTGCACTGACAAATGTAGCTGGAAGTCCAGCCTTTTCCAGCACATGCTGCTTGCCCAAACCAGGATGAAGGCAGGTGTAACTTGCAGGTCTGCTTTCAGGGAGGGTGGATGAGTGCTGCAGGCAATACCCATGTGGTTTTGCTTCCCTCTTTGCTGCTTTTTGCCTGAAGTGCTGGAATGGTTACCCCAGGCCACGGGGCAGAGGAGCAGGGCAGTCATTTGAGCTGTGGGACCACCTTGGGCTGCCCTGACATCCACGAGCCATCTGCAGAAAGCCACTTCCATGGAGGGCCGGTTGGACATGCTTCATCAGACTGTCACGCCGTGAGAGTGACAACACAGCTATTGTTTAAAAACTTGTTTTTAATCTCCCCAGTAAATGACATACCTGTGCTGTGCCCCCACTGTGGATGCATGCCATCGCACATGCCCTCCCTTCTTTCAGCAGCAGTCTTTCTTTCAGTGGTGTGTGCGTACACACCCAGACCTTTTATCTCTACTAAATCACAGTTTTTTTTTTTTTTAAGACGTTGTGTTTTCTGTAGCACTCCCCTTATCTCTGTTCCTTCCTAGGGCCGGGCAGTGGGAGCAGAGAAGCAGGAGGGGCTGAGCAAGCTGTGTTTGTCAGGACAAACACAGTAAGCCATCCAGTGATGCTGGATGGCTTACAGCGCCGGGCAGGACTGACAGCAGTAGGAGCACCTGTAGGACAGTTGGGGTTTTCCAAATTGCTGAGCAATTGGGGTTTCTGCAAGGCAATTTTTTTTAAGGTCTGAAGAAGTAGGCTTTGCAGCATGTTGGTGTAGCACAAAGTTGCAGTTTCTCGTGTGGATGTCAGCTTATGGAAAGGGGCCGAAAACTGACTTGAAGGTTGCAGTCGAGTGTCTGTATGGTCCTGTCTCTGCTGTCTGTCCCCTTTTCTCTGCCTTGTCCATCTTTCCAGCCACCAGAATAAGGATACTGTGAAATCCTGGGAAGTGCTTACAGTAATTCCAGGCAGATTGTTGGACCAGTAAGCATCTGTGGGACCATGAGCACGTGTGCTTTTGCAGCCTGGTGTGCTCTGGGTGCCAGAACAGGGCTCTGCTGTCCATGCAGTTGGTGGCTCCAGCCAAGCTGGGGGTGGGCAGCCCCCCGGCATGCACTCTGCTGTGCCTTTCGGTCACGTGTAACACTGTCTACAAGGGCAGTGCGGCTGATCTCACGCCCAGCTCATGAAACCACTGTTTCTGATGACAAGTATTGCAGTCACTTCTGTGTTTTCTTTCCCTTTCCTACAGTAAGCATTCGGCAATGGCTTCATGGCATACAGTCACCTCCTGGCAGCCCCCAGGCTCTGGGTCGACCTTGAGTGCATCTGCGTGAGGTCTGCATGTACACGTGTGTGCGTGCAGGTGCGTGTCTGCACACGTGTGTGTGCTGTTGCCATCTTCTGGTTGAGCCGGCAGAAAAGACTGGGGGGTTTATGGCTCCTCCTCTCAAGAACACCTTACTTGCTTGTTGACCCTTTGAGTTGGGGAGCGCAGCGTCTGAGCTCTGCTTCCCAAGAGGTTTGTTTTCTGTAAGGGGTTTACTGTCTGTGGTGAAGGGCAGTAACGCCACAACTGGCACCACCTTTGCCCCATTCTGTAGCCAGAGCTGAAGGTTTGGGGCATGATGCTAAGAGTTACGTCTTCACGTGCTGTTTTGGGGGAAACCCGGGCAATGTGGGTGTACGTGGATGAGGTATGATTCTTGCTGCGGTGCAAGCAGCTGTGTGGGTGTGCGTATCCTTTGAATAATATGCAGATAGTTGCGTAGCACTATAGGTTTTGCTCAGTTTATAAGGCATCTGTAACCTTCCTTTTGCTAAGGCTTTCAACAAGCCAATTTACAGTCTTGGAAGGGGCCACCCAGAGTCTAGTTTTCATGGCCAGCAGAGGGGGAAGGGAGGGAGCTCTTCAAAGAGCAGAGGAGGTGAAATTATTACTGCAGCCTGTATATTGATTTCATGAACTGTGAGGCTCTGAGTCAGATGCCAGTCTGCTTTGCTGTGATCTTAGCAGAATGTGACCCCTGTCCCTCAGCAGCAGAGGCATGGAGGTGATCGTGTTTCCCCAGGCAGATCTGATTTCTGGAGACCGTCAGGGCAATGTACCCTGTGCCTGGGAACGCTGCTGGGAGGCATCGCAGGGGAGGGTTTGGCTGTGCTTGGTAGACACACCATCTAGTATAAACACCCACCACAGCAGCTTTGGAGATGGGTGCCAAACAGTGTGGATTGCTTGTAGCTACCCTGTTTGCATGAATGGCTTTGCCTCCCCTGCTTTGAAGATGATGACTCTCTTTTGAAAACAGGAGATCAAGAATCTGGTCTCAGACAAGTTGAAAGACACTATTTACAAATGTTTATCCTGGAAAGTATTTATAAATCTCCCCTTGGGAGCAGAGCCATACAGTGCGGTGGCCTCCCTTGCGCTGCACAGTACAGCTATGTAACGGCCTGAGAGCCAAATCCGCTCAGGTTAACGTGCATCCTGCTGAAGGGTACTGCTTCTTCCCTACAGCCACTTTTTATTGACCTTGTAGTGTTTATATTGCTGTTATACACAGTGGTGCTGTATTCAATGCTAAATTGCACTCATAAGATCCCTGCCTCTAGAACAACTGTGAGTGTTCAGCAAAGAATAGAAGTTAAATGGCTGATCGAAAGGTGTTTTGGGATATTCGCATCGGGTCATTCAAAGCTTCTTGTTAATCTTACAGCAATACGTGCTACAACAACATTATTGCTGCTTCCAGAATGGCAACCTCGTGTCCTGTGTTCTTGCTCAGTGGCTCAGAGGAGCAGTATGGGTGCAGGCAGCGATCAACAGCAGTGCGGTGTAGCATGCACCTCCGTGCGTGCGGCTGTCTGCTGCCCCTTTTGCTGTCCCTGCGTGAACAGCAGAGCAAATCCTGGAGCCTGGCGGAGGTGAGCTGGCTGTGCCTGTGGTGCTGTGGCTGCAGCCTGTCCAGTGGGGATACATACCGGGTGTTTGGGGCACGCTGAGTTTGTAATCCTGTGCTTACGCTGTGTCTGTGACTAGTACTTGAATTGCTGTCCTTTTTTCTTGTGTTGAGGGATAGTAAATCCCGGTGGTGATGCTATTTTCTGGGTGGGAAGCTGGGACAGGGGCTTGGATTTCTGCGCTGATGGGCCCAATCAGTTACCACGTACCTACACCACCGGGAAGGAGGAAATGTGAGATGGCTGCTGTGCAGACTGGGACACTGTCTTTGCTGCCGATGTCAGAGAGGCTTTGGGGTTTATTTTCCCCGCGTCCCATCATCCGCATCTTGCGTCAGCAGTGAGACCTGGTGTGGTTCAGTGTTCCTGCCCCGCATGTCTCAGCGTCCCCAGGTCCGGGACAGGATGTGAGTGCGTTCATGGCGTGGTGTAGCTGTCCTGGGTCGGGTTGCTGAAAGGGAGAGGGGCTGACAGGTGCATTGCCGGCAGCACGGCCAGGGGCCGCAGCACAGCTCCCCATGCTCTACGAATAGAAACCGCCTGGATTTGAAACTAGGTCAGAAGCCTGACCTGATACACACCGCTGGGCTTAAAGCTTTGGGTTGTGCCTCTTCCTCCAGTCCATGGCTACTGGGGCCTTGTCAGCCAGAAAGTCAATGTTAAAAGTGCGAGCAGGTGGATTAGTGCTGCTTCTGCCTTGATTCTGTCTGCGCAGAACACTTAGAGGAGTAATGTTGTTTGCAGTTGGCCTCTGTGTGCTGAAACGTTTCTGATCAGGTTAGCTGGAGGTGTGTGGAAACCATCAGTCCTCAGCTAAGTGAAGCTGTTGCATTTGAGCTGTGCTTGTCTGTCAGCAGCAAGACCCACTTTCTGCAGCGAAGTACCTCCAGGGCAGCCCTGGGGAAGGTCAGAGAAAAACAGGGCTCTACGGTGAGCAAAGCAAAGCAGCTGCAGATGTCTGAGCCACGGGAGCCACTGGGGCTCGAGACCAGCGTGACCGCACGTGTCCGCAGCGTGCTTCATCTTAATGCGTTGTTTATTTGATGTCCTGTTTGTTCTGGCAAAGCCTGACGGCCCGCTGAGATAGATAACCAAATGCTGGAAAACAGCGTGAGCTCTGTTTCTCAAAAAGAAATGTCTTGCATTTAGCAGAAGCTGCTTTTCTCCCAGTGGCTGGCATGTGGCAGCCAGGGACCCAGTGAGGGAGGGGGGAGTTTCTTTGCCTGTCCCCAAGGCAGGGGAGGTGGCACACTTCATTTTGGCAGAGCCTGTGCTGTCCAGGGTAGATGCAGCAGACCCAGGCAAAGGCTTTAGGCTTCAGTTGCCCCACAGCTATGGGGGATGGAGCGTGTCGGATGGGGTGCGTGGGAAGGCTTTGGCTCTGGGTTGTGCTTTCTCTCTCGCCTTGTATCTGCTGCTGGCCCTTTGAGGGGTGTCTGGTGCTTTTGGCAGTCCTCCACCACACAGCCAGCACCGACAGCCGGCACACGTGATATGACCATGGTGGGGACAGTCAGCAGCCTGCCCCAGCGGGACTGCCTTCTGTCCCACCACGTAGCGAGCCATTAATTTCCTGTTTTTAGTTACAATAACACAGCATGTATTTAAAAACAGCCCCGCATTAGTCCTCCCTCTGAAAGAATTCGAACCTGTCATGAAACTTAGAGGAGAAATGTTTTCCCAGACAGTTCGTCCAAAGCAGAGCACTTCTGTTCTCGTCATCTGCTCGTGCTTCTGGGAATAGCAATCGGTGCATCCGACAGCGGGGCTTTCCTGGGGGCAAGAAGCGCTGTCCTGGGGAGCACCCGTCCGGCAGGACCTGCTGTAGCCTTCCTGGTAGAGGTGCCTAGAGCGGAGGAAGGTTTGGCATCAGCTTTAAGTTGTTGTGATTCAGCCATGATGAAGGGCACAGATCTGTCAGCAAATAATGTGTAGCCCTGCTAATTCTCCGTACTTCGTGACTTTTAATCATGACTGTCCCCAGACCTTGGGGTGCACTCAGGGCGCAGAGAGTGATGGTGTAACAACGGAAGGAAAGGAATAGGGGTTATTTGGACGGGTTACTGTGAGGGTCTGGCCTGGGCAAAGCAGTGTTTTGCTTGCAAACGTGTGCCGGTTGTCATTCTCTGTGCTGCGGTCATGCCAGCCTGGGCTGGAGGAGCTGTTCCCAGGGACGGCTTGAAGCTGGG
>VZSC01000250.1:223976-295408 GCA_013398225.1 Steatornis caripensis | reverse complement strand
GGGGGGGGGGGGGGGGGGGGGGGGGGGGGGGGGGGGGGGACTGGTAGCTCGCTTGCAATCCCAGGGGGACAGGGATGCGTTAGCGTCACCCAGAGTGTATCAACTGAAGGGATGTGGGGTGGAGATTAAAGAATTCCTTAATATTTCAGTGGCTGATCGAAACATACTGAAAGGCTCGGCCTGGGGGAGTTGCTGCATTTCATTAAATAAAAGCAGCCTCTTTTCATCCTACTGGAGCTGAGCTGCCAGGGGCAGACGTAAAACACATTGTTGATATCACACTCGCGATAGGATCTTATCAGCTCCTGCCTGTGAATTGTGACCAAGTTTAATTGACTCTTTCCCCAGGTTGGTTTGGGAGAGTTCTTCCGCAGCAAACGAGTTTTCCAGATGCTTACTTTAAAGGGGGAAAAAAAAAAAATTAGTTAGGGATTTTCTTTGGCCACCTTTCCAGCTTCCAGCTGCTAAGTACTGGAAATGTGTTCTTCATTATGTCCAAGAGAGAAATGTTTCTTTTTTCCGATTGGGGTGGCAATAAATATTTCAAAACATAATATGCTGTAGACAAGTGAGCTAGTATCATTTGTTTTCCGCACAGCAGCATGCAGCAGGCCAAGCCGGCTGCAGTGGGGAGCGAACGCCGGCGTGATGAACAGGCTGGGGAGTCACTGTGGTCTTGCCTTAATACATCAGCTGTCCCCAGGCCGTGCAGAGTCACGTTAGCTGGGTATAGGTTCAATAACCAAGTGTCTGGTTCTGCCTTCAGGCAGCTTTACATTAATTAAAAAAAAAAAAAAAGCAGAAATCATTATCAAGCTTTAGGAGCCCCTTTGCATTAACCTTCCAGCGTTACCGCTTTCAGCAAACACACTGCTGCCTTCACAGCGTGTCTCCAGCCTACGAGTCCTTTTTCCTTGTCTGACCCCAGATCAGTTGAGTTCTGGAGTGAGCAGCCATGGGGCTAGTTTGAATTAAGAAGAGGAGGGGTGAATTCCAGCTTTATGGAGTGTTCCGTCCTCTGCCAGTGTTGGGTTTGCTTGTAGCAAGGATTCTATAGCTTGCACACTTCTAGTGATCTCGGCCAGGCCAGCATGACCAGGGCATTTCCACAAATAGGAACTCTGCCTTGCACTTACTCCAGCTGATCATAGGTAATTGAGTTGGCAAAGTTTGGCACGTAGTTTCCCTCTCTGGTCAAGAAGGTGCATGGAGTTGGAGGAGATACATTTGGGCATATGCAAGAGTTGCTGCGTCTGGCTGGGGCTCCCCCAGAGGTGTTGGCTTTGGAGACTGCAGTGGCAGTGTTTAGATCTGAGGGGATCTCCTTGGAAAGACAGAGAGATGGAGAGAGCAGGCTGGCATCGATGGTTAAGAGCAACCTATGATCTAAATCAGCTCATGAAAGTGGCGTTGTAATCGGGGTGCATCCATGAATAAGCCCTTGGAGCAGAACTGCAGTGGCTGGTGCTGTAGATGATAATTTGAGGTGAGAGGGGGGGAAAAAAAAAGGCAATCTTGCTATGGACTAATTGAAATTCAAAGGAGTACGAGCCAGAATAAGCACCAACTGGGAGATAAGATGATTGAAAGAGAAAGAGCAGAGCTGGAAAATGGAACCGAAGCATTCCTCGGGCAGGAAGGGAAGGAGTAGCCCAGCAGACAGAGAGGTCATTGAGCCACAGAGCTGAGGTTTCTCCCAGGTCTCCGACGCAGTCCCTGTTCTGCAGCTGGGACAGATGGCTCTCATGCAGCCCATGTGTTGTTTGGGACATAAGGAGGCACAGACACCCACGGGGGAGTGGATGTGAATGCTGCCTGTGGACTGGGGTGAGTTACCAAATGCTTGTGTGGTAACTGCCATCTCTGCAAAGGCTAACTTAAGCTTCAAGTCGCCCATCGTGCCCTCTCCTGCCTATGTACCTTTAAAGATGCCTCAGTCCTTTCTGTTTCTCCCGTTTTCTGTGGTAACAGCCTGAAGCTAATGGGAAAGGCAGGATGTGAATGGACTTTTCAGATGTCTTAGACTTCATTCCCAATGTGGGAAATGCTTTCAAATATCTATTTCGCCCACAAAGACTGCAGCATATTTTCCCCTTTAAAGTAATATTTAATAAGTTTTTTAAAAGAATTAAAATACCAATAGAAGCAGGAGGGCATAAGCCAAACATTAAGAAAAAACCATTGAGTTTGTGAGCAATTTGGTCTTGAACTGTGTGGGAACTGGACTAGATCTGTGAAGTTTTCCCGGATATCCCTGCATAATTGGGAGCCCTAAAAATAACACAAAACTTGAACAGCCCGGACTACTTCGAAGCTGCTTTGCAAGAGACTTGCAGTGTAGCCAGAGTAGGTGAACACCCTGCAGCACATCTAGGTTTCAGAAACCTCTGATGAGGCAGTTTGGGGATCGCTAATTGGTTACTGGTCTGCATTAGCATCAGGCTTTGATGGATAAGGGCTCCTGAGTTTGCTTCTGCAACGAGCAAATAGCGATGGCAGGGACAGTGGCCTCCTTTGGAAATGCGAAGCGAGTCTAAAGGGTCCAATTAAGTTGGTCCCAGGGAGGGCTGTTTTGCAGAAGTCCGCAGCCCTCGCTGCCGCCGGCTGTGCTGGCGAGGAGCCTGATGCAGTGATTTATTCTTGGTCTCTGCTGTTGCACGAGCCCCGCTGCTGACCCGCGGGGCTGAGCAGCTTAGCAGAGGAGATGCAAGCGTGTGCAAAAAGGTACTTACAGCGGAGGTCTGGTTTGAAACAAAGCAGCCAATTTCCTTTCACCACAGACAAGCCTTATCTCGGGAGATTACGTTTGTCTCGAATGGAGCTTCTGGTGTCATAACTGTGCTCTTCCTGGGCAGATACAGGCTTGCGCAAAAATCCTGTGGCGGCAGACTGGGCTCTGGTTGTGGCTGTGACTCATGAGCCCTGGCCTGTGTGGGAGGTGCTGGACCAAGGAGTTCGGGGCTTTCTGGTTGTTGGGGTTTTTTTTAGAAAAAAAACAACTGGTAGAGGAGAAGAGCTTCAGGACTTGGCCTGTACATTGCTGAGTGGGGCAGCTCATATGCGTTGTGAGGCATCTCGTCTGTGCCCTGGACACATGTGCATCCTGCAGTGCTATCAAGGGAGAGAGGGGGCTGCCTACCGCCTGGGATCCACCTTGCTGGTCCGACAGGCGTGGGGATTTCTCCCAGTAGTCATGAATGCATATTGTCCATAGAAAAGGTCTTCTCTGGGACATGGTCTCCTCAGCCAGACAGGGAAGGTTGTTTTCTCCAGCTCCTGGAAAACACTTTTTAATGCAGTCTCACAAATACAACTGCAGGAATTAACTATTACGTGGTTGTTGCCCTAAAAGGGTTGCAACATGGACTTGCAGATAGGCTGCTGAATTAGTCCATCATATCCAAGCATAGACCATATTTTATGGTCCTGGCACAAACGTAGCTGAGGTGTTTGCCTTTTCTCCCCCTCCTGTGAACCCAGTGAATGCTGCCTAGCTTGAGATTAGTGATGGGCTGCAGATAGGTCTGCCCGGTTTGACCAATGCTTTACCAAGCTGTGTTCAAGGTGCTGGGAGAATTTTGAAGTTACGCTGTCCTCATCAGCCAGGGGAGATTGCTTCTCCTCTCCTCTCTGCTTGCAAAACCCTATCTTGCCTCTGCAAGTGTGCTGGATAGGCAGGTTGTGGAGGAGTTTAGACTGGTGTATATATATACATTTTTTCTTTTTGTGTTTTTTTTTAGCTCATTCATATTGTTCTGTGATGTTAAATGTTCTTTTTGAAGCTAGGGCAGGAAGGGACTGGAGATAAGATGACAATAAAAGGCTGGAGTAAACCCTGCAAGCAGAGATAATGCAATTCAGAGAATACGGGTGAACTGGCAGACTGGAAAGTTCAAGGAGATCTAAACTTCTTGCCAGTCAGGATGCTTACTTTTCTCACCAACTGCCCTGCACAGCCAGCTTGGCTTGTGACGTACCTGAAACAGCTTCTAGTTTAGCTTGGACCACCTGTTAGATACAAGTTAATTATGCTCAGAGCTGTATGACACCATGTATGTTACTTCACTGAATTTTTATTTTTTTAATCTTAGTCCATTTAAGGGACTACGCTCTTATACCTGGCCTAAGTCACGAAGTCTCTCGTGTACCCTCCTCAGTTTTTCCTCTCCTGTGTTCTTGTTCCGTTAATCCATCTTGTGATGTCTGACACGTCTACGAAGAGGAGAAATCCGTGGCTGCGCATTTTGTCTTGATTTTCCACCCTCCCACTCCAGCTTGTTGGGAAGTTGGCGTTATGTCGTTAGGGATTTGTTATCCCAACGGAGAGAGGTCTCCTGTCTGTCTGCACTGCATGTTTCTTTCTCTAACTGCTTGAGTTCGGGAAGTGTTGAAGGCAGAGTGATAGCAGGGAGATGCAATGAGCTACAGGAACTGGTTGCAGAGCAGTGCTGGCTCCAGGGGGTTTAAGACACTTTCAAACCAAAATCCTTTCTTGAAGGATGGTTTTGAAAATTGCCGAGTATTACATCTCACAGGAGCTTGAGAGAGAGCTTGAGCTATCTACCTTCGTGCTTGGTTTGGACCCAAACTGAGAACCAGGCAGACTCCCCTTTCTTTGCTTGGCTTGAAATGCCTTCAGGGGTTCTGCATTGGTAGACACCCCATCTTTATTGGGGTAATTGAACCACAAATGGTGTTCACTGAGCTTAGACAGCAGCAGGACAATGTAGGTGCCACATACTATGCCACACAGCGATTTACTTCAGCGGTCCCAAGCTGATCTCCAATGGCCCACACTGTTTTCTTGCAGAAATTGCGCAAAAATTGATGCTGTGCTGCTGCTGATTCTTAATTGCAGAGTAGAAGAAATGAAGTGGTATGAAAGGTCAGGCCAGATTTCTTAGCGAGGAGCTGTTTGGAGGAAGTTGAGGAATTTTGGCCCAGTGCGTGCTGAAATTCCTGCTTGGTTGTGTGGGAGCTTTGGCTTGGGGGAGGCAGCTCTGCTCGCAAATCCATTGAGGCTTCGCCGTGACTTTTATTTATAAGGACACAAGCACTTTGCATCTTGCAAGCTGTATTGTGCCTGCCCAAACTGATGGTGGCTTGCAAGAGTGGGAACCGGAGGAGCTGTGCAGAAGAGCCCCTCCGCTCTCCCCAGCCTCCTCCCAGAAAGGTTCACGGAGAACAGGGAGAGCCTGGGGGCCCGCAGTACACCAGAGGCGTTGAGCTCCGCTGCGCTGGGCCGTGGGCCCTCGCTTTCTCACAGCTGTGCCTGTACATCTGGGTCTGGAAAGTGCCACGTTTTAATGACTTGGCTTTCGTCACGATTGCTGCCGAAGTCACGGATTCCTTCCATGTATTTGAAAAGCAAATAATCTGTGACTGTGGACACCTTATTCTATGCTTCTCAGTATGCGTGCAGCTGGGTGAACAGTTAACCCAATTAACTGAGAGCTGTTAAATTATACTTGGACGAAATGAGAAAGGTCAGGAGCAGTGCTGAGCTCTGAGTAGCAAGTTCATGGTGAATCTTCTTGTCGCGGTGTTGTCCTTGGCTGGTAGAGGGATGAACATGGTCTTTTAATGGGATTCTTTCTTTTCCTTGTGCTCAAGGTCGTATTTTCTACCCTGTTAGACTGCATGTTGATAAACGGGAGGTATCAGGCAGGGTCGTAGTTACTAAAAGTATTACAGCTCTTGACTTCAAGCCCATTCTCTCTGTGTCCCAGGAGCAGATGCCCAGGGAGGCCTTACAGACTACAACTGCTGGGACAGTTTGGCAGTAGGTAGGGCCTGGGCCAGGCTCTCCTCCCAGCCGTGCTAATGCTTGCTGTGCAGAGATGGTCAGTCTCTGACGAAGAAGAGGGGGACAGGTTTTTCTCTGAAGTTAGGCCTTCTGCACTCTGCACAGCAAGAAGTAATGGATAGATTCGTGTTTTAGGCATGCAGGGAGAGGTAGTGACAGCATACTGTGCCATCCTCTCCTTTGTACGTGTGTGTTTGCTGTTGTTCGGGTCCTCCTTCACAAAGCAACCAGCTGATGTTCTTGAAATATCAGCATAAGCAATATATCACCCTGAAATATCACCCTGAGCAAAGGCAGTGTTGCGGTGAGCCACTCTTGAGGGAGGTTGTCCGGGTGAACAGGAGCCTTGGAGAGTGACCCAGACGGATGCAGAGTGAAGTGGAAGACAATTGACACCTCAAGGTAAATAATCTGAGAATCTGAAATACTGAATATAGTTACCATGTCTTATCTCTGAAGCATTAGGAAGTTTGAAGGGTATCTTTACAGCCATCACTGTGCTGGGCTTCTGCTGGTGTTTGTAAGAGAACTAAAGCAACTGGGGAGGGTTGCAGCCCTCGTGGTTGGGGCACCTGTTCCTCTTCATGTTCTATGGCCTCAGCTGGCCTTGCGGGCCGGCGTTTGTCCCCCTTTATGGGGTGTCCAGGGCTGTCCACATTGTGGTGGGAGGAGAGCCCACTTAACCCTACCCTGAGGGTGTGCTAGTTCAAGTTTGGGCTAAAACACGAATATTTAAGTCTTGTCTCTAAGGGGTTACTTTACACTTCTCCCAGCAACCTAGAAAGTGCAGAGGCTGTCTCAGCCAAGTGCAGGATATCTCCTAATGCACAGTGAAAGCCTGGTGTGGGTGAAGTCCTTATCTGCAAGTGACTGAAGCCTCATCCTGAGGAATTCCAGCCATCCCTTTTTGTCCTGACCGCGTTTCGCTCTGCTGCGATGCCCCCGCTTACATGTGCCCACCTCGGGCACATGCGGCTCCAGTAAGTGACACTTGGGTGGCTGTTTGGCTGAATTCAGAAAGGCCCTTGCTTGCTGGGGTTTAAGCACAAGCATGCATTTGAACATGTACAGGCTGGTGCGTCAGCATCCCCTGAATACTGTATGTGTAGCTGCATGGCTCTTGCTGCTTGGAGCTCCAAGCAGGCACAGATTTAACGGGATGCTCCACAAACCCCACGTCCTGCCCAGACTCCTCTGTGCCTCTTTACTCCTTAGTGTCAGCCGGCTGAACCTGCTGCTTATCGGGCTCTTGCTGCCACCCTGTTGGCGATCATTTCTAAAACTTGACTATCCAGATCTTCAATTCAGCTGGTTGAGCCACAAGCAATGGCACCGCTCTGTCCTGCCTTGTGCCAAGTGCCACAGATTTGGTCCCCCAAGGATTTTTGGCAGGAGGTGTGTGTGGCACTGGCTGGGGAGGGACAACTCACACCAGAGGATGCTATGAAGACAAAGCAGTGCTGTGTGTGGAATTGGTGAACGAGCCAAATCATTCTCAGAAGTGGTGTTTAAAGAAAAAAATCCTTTGTGGAAAATGCTGTATCAGCTGTTCACCTAAGCCAAGCTGCTTAGGAAGGGAACAGGCACTGTTTAGAAAACAGCATCGTAAAATGTTGGGTTGCTGTTGGTTAGGACACTGAGCAGGTTTCACGCTGGCTGGTAGTTCCAAATTTGTGGTGTCCAGGAGAGCATTTTCTTTGATCTCTCTCAGTAAAACTCTTGAGTTTTGAGAGAAAAATTTCAAAACGGGTGTGTGCAAAACTCGGTGCCTTTCGTGTCCCCTGAGTCTCAGTGCTCACCTCTCTCCCCAGCCCTGCAGAGATGTTTGAATAGCTACAGCCTTGCAGCCCTGTCCTCTCCCCATGGGCTTGGACGTGCCCAGGGCTCTGGCCCGTGTCCTGGCTGTCACCTCCTGGAGCAGCTGCGGGCCCTGCTGCCCCTAAGCCTCTGCCTTGTCCCAGGCTTTCTCGGGGGAGATAAGAGCCAACCCACCTGCAGCGGCAGGCAGCTCTGGTTTCTCTCTGAGATGTGGGGCGCCCTGAAGGGTTTCTGAGCATGGGCGCAATGAGTTGCAACAGACTCTGCAGACAGTGAAAGGGTGTTTTTTTTTTTCTAAAACTCGGCTATCAAGATTTTGGGTTACAAGCATATGGGAACTTTTCATTCAGACCCCTGTAACCCTGCGTGAGTAACTTGGAAAAACGTTTTTAGGAGTGAGGACTTGATACACAGACATATGAGAACCAGACAGGAGGTGCTTTGCACAAAAGAGGGGGAAAAGGGGGCAAAGCATTGTTTCAGTATACACCCCTCTTCCAAACACCAGCTTTTGTGCTTTTTTTGTGTGGGGTGTGTTCTGGGGGACTTGATGACTTTATTTAAAGTGACTGGATGAAAAGCCATGCCTGCTTGAAGGGGAAGCACCTTTTTTGCTGCCTAGAAAGGCTAAAATAGTTCTTGTGTGATTGGAAATAAAAGGTAGGCACATACTTACCAGCAGCTAAATGTGAGAGGTTTTGATAAAGGATTTTGATGTAGGGGCTAAGCAGAAATGTGCTGTAGGCCAGGAGAAGCTCAGCAGCAGGACAGTCAGACTGTTAATGAGTAAATCCATTGCTTCAATGAGAATAAATGATTACAGGCAAAAGGGGCAGCTCCCTGACCGGGAGAAATTCAAAGCAAGTCAGAAGCTCTCTGGCTTGCCAGGGTTTTTTCACTTTCCATGTACTTGTTTGTGGGGATAAAATGTGCACGGAGAAGCTTGATCACTTACTAGTTTTAGCTTCTGCCGCTGCTGGGAACAGCAGATGCAGCGCCAGCGCTGCCGAGCGTCCAAGGCTGATGAGTGCTCACTGTGCTTGCAGTAGCTGGGCAGCCACTTGTGTGAATGCTGGTGCCCCGGCTGCAGACAGAGATGACTTGTGCTCCCAGCAAGCTGCTTTTCCTGGGGGCTATGGACCCCATCCAGGGGGTCTGGCCATCACCCCATCTAGGCTCTGGCCTCTGCCACGTCTTCCAGGTGGGCTTGTGACTGCAGCGTTGGACCAGGGCAGTGCCTGAGGGATGGATGGGCTTAGGAGGAAGCAAAAGCATTGGTCACTTCTGAAAGCTCCACAGAAAAAAAAAAAAATTACAAAAAAAAAACCCCAAACAAAACACCAAAACAAAACCCAAACCACTTTCCGCAGTGATAATTAAATGGTTCATCTGGGTTTTTTCCACTTTCCCTGCTTTGTTCTAGGTTTTGCAGCTGTCTGGAGCTGCTGTGCAGTGACCTGGACTGGGGGTGCAGTATGCCCCGAAATGCTGCCAGTGCCCACCATGCATGTCTTGAAGCCCTTTGGGCTGGCCACCACTCCCAGCCACGCTGTGCGTATCCAGGAGCCCTCGTGTGCCCCTAAAGAGTGGGATTTATGGCCCGTGCACTGTGCCATTGAGCTGCACCTGCTTGCCCTGTCCACCTGATCCTTCTAGGAAATCCCAAGCAGGAATACGGCAGCGCTGGTAATGCTATCCACACGTGCGCTCCACGGGGATATTTAGCAGCGGTTAGGAAGAGATGAACTGCTTTTTTTTAATGGTGCGATTTTAATAAGTCAATGCCAAAGGTAATAAATCTGTCCTGCAGAAAGTTAGAGGGTGATTTGCTATATAAACTACTCCTGCGCAGTCCAGGGCTGGGAGCAGAGCGGCACATAGCTCCTGACCGGCGTAGCCTGCTTGTGTCTTTTTGTGGGAGGACAAAAAAAGGACCTCTCCTGCTGTTTGTCAAAATGTAGTTGCCAATATTACAACAATTTGAAAATTTAGTTTGCTTATTGAGTGCCTACTGTATGGCTTTGTGGCACCTCCGAGAAACATGAGTGAGACTTTACCAAAAAACTCTCACCGAAGAAACATGGGACATGCCTGGGTCCAGTTTGCTGTCTTGTTTTCATATGTGCCTCCCAGAGCTGGAAAACTGAAATCGGTGTCTTGAGGGAGGGGATACAGGAGAAATATCCGAGTTTGCCATTGGGTACTGCTTACGCAGCAGGATGGATGGATGGATGGGCAGAGAATGTGTTGCTCCAAAAGCAGCTGAGATTCTCTTGTCTCTCTCGGTCCTGGTTGTACTCTTCAAATCTTTGCGCTATCACACTGGACAGTAATCAGAATTATATTTTCATGGGATTTTGGTGCTGAATAAAGCTGCCCACTCTCCAAACATGCAAAGGGATGGAGTGGGTGGGAGATGAAGGAAATGCCCTCATCTCCATCTTCCTCTCCTGGCTCCGGGGCTTGCTCCATCCTTCCAGGCACTGGGGCAGCCACAAGTGATTGTTACTAAGGAAATGTGCTTCAAAACCACTAACAGCAACGTCAGCTGGATGTTACTATTTTCAAAGAAAGTTGGTTGCTAATTAAAATACTCCTGTCAGAATTTCCTGGCTGAGAACTCGTTTCATGAAATCCCAGGCGATGGTCAAGGGTTGAGTTGTACCTGGTGTGCTTTCAGAGGTGGTGAGAGCAAGGGATCTGTTTGCCTGGAGACAAGTGTGTGCACCAGATCTGGTGCTTCAGCTCCTTCCTCCATGGAGAAGGGAAAAAAACTGCCTAAGAGGCTGGGAGCATAGAGGTTTTTATTCATCTGACTGATAATGGGAGCTAAATAAAGGCTTTGGAAAAAAACCTCAACCATTTCTCTTGCAATATTGGTTGGGCAGAACTGTACTGGAGCTAAACACGGAATGAAAAGTCTGGCTTTTCTGCCAGCTCTATTTTTAGAGCTACTGCTCCGTCTTTGTATCTCTCTGAGTTTTCTCAGCATATGCACTTGAAGCAGTCTGTGATATTCTGGAAGATAAGGATGTTGGATGGAGGGGCACGGGGCTTACCAGATTTGACAAAAATCCCTCTGAATACCAGGATGCAGGTCCTGTTCCAGGATTGGGTTCACTGTGGTCACAGACTCCTGAATATTTTCTGTGCTCCGTGTAGGAGTGACCCTAACCCTCACTGGAGGGGAGTGTACAATATTGGCTGGCTTCTTTGTGTCCCAAAATCACGGTCGTGACTGTAATAAAATTCAGCAGCAGTCTAACAGTGTGCAACAGTGCTAGGGATGGGTTTGGGTATGGAGCAGAGGAATTGGATTTGGCTTTGAGAGCAGGAGCAGGATAGGACTATCTGAACTGGGCTTCAGCTGAGATACTGCGGCTGATCAAGCGATATCTAGCAAGAAACCAGAGGTTCTTGTTCTTCCCTGTGAAAAGCAGCAGTAAAAGATAAAAAGTTAGTATGCCAACCCTGGTCTTAGGTATTTAACCTTGCTGATGGGGTTGGGACTGACCTTTTGGAGAGCTTCCAGCAACCGTGGGCACAGTTCTCCCCAGAGCTCAATGTGTGTATGTGTACATACATGCACAAATCCACATTTCCCATGACTTAAAATCTACTGAAACCAGCTACGTCTTTCAGCTAGAGAGAGTTCGTACGGGTCGTGAGCCTGTGTGCTGCCCGACCCTGCCGCTCCCCTGTCCCAGGGGCACTTACACCAGGTCTTGCAACCAGCAGTGCTAGCTTTTTTTTGGGCGTTGTTTTCTCTATGTAAAGCACTGAGCTGTAGGCTTGGTTTTGCATCAAGTTTCAGTGTTTGGGCAAAAACTAACTCTCACCATGCCATCAATTTGACTGGATCATAACGCACGCTCTCCAGAGGCAGGGGACTTCTGAGAGCTAGAAGCGTGCGAGGAGGTTGGACTCGGACATGTAATTAGGATCATTTCTTTCCAGCATGAAACTGGACAGCAAGGAAGATCCCCCAGAAACACTGTGGGATTTACTGAGTATAAACTTGTGGCTGGCTTTGCAAAAAGGTAAATGCAGAAGATAAGGATATGCTGCACACTTCTAATTTTACGTTTGTGGTTGCTGTTTATTATTCAGAGCAGAGGCTCTCCAAGTGCCTGAGACCAGAACATGCACAGGAGCACCGGAGCCACAGGGAATTTTGTCCAGCTAAAGGCTATGCCAGATTCCAGCAGAAGCGTTAATTTATTCCCTGTAGAATAAAGCCGGAGGAGGATTTACAGTGGAGGGAAGGTGTAACTTCACTGGCTGGTACTCAGTCCTGTTCCCGTGCCAAGAGGCAGATGTTAAGCTGTGAGAACTGGTCCTGCAGAGAAAGCAGCTGCCTGAGCTGAATCCTCTTGGGCTTCACTAACAAATAACAGCTCCGCTGAGAGGGTAAGCAGACAGAAAATGCTACTTCTCCGAAAAATCTTAGTCTCATATGCCTTGACAACATGTAGGTTGCAGAGGGAAATTAAGGTGGCATTTAGGTCTGGTTTTCCTCAGTTTTTAGCAACTTAAGGATGTCTGTTTCTGTACTGCTTGGGCTCACAAGTCTTTTGGCAGCAGGCAACTGTGTCGGGTGACCACTTTGATTTCTTCATTCTGGATGGCACTGGTCCTTACCAGTGCAAACCCTGAGAGGCACCAGTGCAACACCCTAGCAAATCCCACCCTCCTGCTATTCACAGCTGGAGAATGGCCTCTGACTTGCTTTGCTTCTACTTCGCTTCTCTTAGCCTACACCCAGGTTTAAGTTCAGGTGCTATCAGCTGGTGGTGGGAACCAGAGAAATCGCTAATAAGCGGAGCAGAGGCTGCCTGGAGCCAGAGGAGCATCCAGCAGGAGCCTGAGGAAGTTTTTATCTGTGCATCCTGCTGAGGAGAAGACTGAGCTGGTGCCAGTTCACAGGGCTGAACCCATACCGTACCCATGCACCAGCGCTCAGACCCCCTCGCCTGAGTGATCATAGCGAAGGCGTGTACTTTCTGGATGACTTGGTAGATTTAAATGCCTCTTTGTTGTCTCTTTCCCCTTAAAAAGTCTCCTATTGATTGTCAGGGCTATTTTGGAGGCACGTTTTTATTAATACTGGCCCTCTGGCTCAACGACATGTGTGGCTGGGGCAGGACTGAGGCGCAGGCTGCTGTTGTGGCCCTCCTGCAGCTGGTTATGGCTGGGGCGGGCGGGCTGAGATGGGCACAGAGCTGTCCTTTTCCTCCCCTTGTAGCAGTGTCCCTCTGGGTGCCTGTTAGTTTTTGGGGGATGTACGCTTGTACAGAACCAGCTTTGTGTGAGGAGGGACTCCTGAGCTATAAATCTCTGCTTTTCAAGTACTGAACTCCCTTTTGGGGTTTTTTTGACGTTAGGAATTTTCTCTGATAAGAGAACTTTATTTGCCTTTAAATATCACTTTGTGACAGGATGATGGAGTGGAGATTCTTGGAGCGAGTCCGTGCCAGCCAGGGAAGGGAAATTCTACTGGGGCTTTTGTTTCGCTCTAGCACTGACATCTTAGCTCTTTAAAAGAGTACGTTTATTTTATTCTTGGCAAGGGTGCGTGTGCACACGTCAGCGTCCAGACGAATGGAAGCAGCCCGGTGTTAGAGCTGTGCTGAAGCCAAGCGGGTCTCCTGCTCTCCTCTCCCTGTGGCACCTGGGGAAGCAGAGCTCTGCTGGGGCTTTTCTGCAACCAACTGAAAAACACAGGTTGTGTGATGGAAGCCAGGCTGATGTCTAGAGTGCCTTGAAAAAAAAAAAAAAAGGATTTTGTGTGCAAGGTGCTGTCAGTTGTTCCCAGACTGGCATATGTATAATGGTCTAGGGTGTCACAAGTTACCCTAGAACAGTGTAAAAGCCAGGTTCCCCAGAATAGCTTCCTAGCTCTTAGCAGCTTTTCATGATCACTTTGCAGACCTTGGTGGTGGGGGCTGAGCCTTTGCCTTGCCAAGCTGGGGTGACATTCCCTCGGTAGGGCAGCGGCACTGGTTTGTAGTGCTGCCCGCTTGAGTCAAGTCTAAGTCTAAGGTGTCATCCAGCACAGCCTCCTGAGTGCGGCCTGTAGCCACAAAGTCTGTGTTTTGTTTGCATTCAGACTGGAGGGAGCTGAGCTCCCTAATCTGGCTCTCTCCACCAGCCACATCGTATCGTGATCCCTTTAGGTATGGGGGATTTTGCTCCATAGGCTGCTTGTGAGCTGCAGGATCTGCAGAGCGCCAGCTCCTTTATTCGGCTTGGATCTTGTTGAGCTCTCCCTGGTTTTTGTGATGCCTCGAGCAGCCACCTAACTCTGCGTTCCTTTCTTTCAGCTCTTCCATGTGGCATACGTCCTGATCAAATTTGCCAATTCCCCTCGTCCTGACCTCTGGGTGCTGGAGCGATCTACTGACTTCGGCCTTACCTACGAGCCCTGGCAGTATTTTGCCTGTAAGTATGGCAGTGTTACAAGAGAGCTGCAGCTTTGTGCCAGGTAGCGAGGCTACAGTGAAGATGGCTCTTTGTGCAAGTACTAGGCTGGGTTTGGAACTCCAAAGTCATCACTGCAATGCAGTACATGTCCTCTGTTTCTTGTGCCCAGTAGGGCTGCAAAAATTGAAGGTCAGTGGTGGTTCTCAGGGCAGAAAGACTTTTTTGCTCTCTGGGACTAAATGTGGTTTGTTTGTTTTTTTTTTAAAGTATTGTCATTGGGGCCCACCCAAATCTTTGTGGATGCCAAAATTGGCACCAGTGTCAGGGGTTGGGCATTGCTAGTCTAGATCTGGAACGTGAGTTTTCATGTCACCTCCTCCTTGCCCTCCTCTGTCCATCTGCGCTGTACAGTATACAGAGTGGTGTATTTAGGCTCCTCCAGAAGCAAACCAGTGGCTCGTTTTCAAGTGGCTGCTGTAACGGAAAAATCTGGAGGCAGAAAACAGTCCCCTTGCGCTTACTGGTTACCAGAGATTGTATACAGCCTGTGCAGGGCAGAGATCCGCTGTCCTGCCGTTGTACAAGCTGAGATCTGATACAGCTAGCTGGAAAGGGTGGCTGCAGCGATCCCATCTGTGCATTTGAAATCCTTTCTTCCCAATTCTCTGAGTAAAACCTAATCCCTTTAGAAACAGTTGGTTCTACAGATCTCTTCTCCCAAAGGGTCTATGGGGTAGCTGGATGCTGAGGAACTTGTTAACCGCCGACCGCTCCCAGAACCAGCAGCAGTAATTGGGAGAAGATGTGAGTTAAGATCTACAGCCAGAGCATAAAACCTGGCAAGGAAGGACCTTGGAGCGCTCGGAGGCTTTGCCCTGGGCTGTCCCTAAAGGCTCATATTTCTGGCTGACCTGTCAGCCTGTGCTTTAGCTTTGCTGGAAAAAGCTGCAGACATTTTACCTGCTGTGTGCCTTAGTGTGGTAGCTCCTCTCCAGTGCAGATGTTTTCCCCGCTGCTGTGTGCTGGTGGGGAATTACTGCTGTCAAATTGTCTGCTTTGCTTTTTTCTATCTTCTCTGAGAATTTCCCTTCCAGCTCTCTTGGGGCCCGTTACGGTCATGTTATTGCATGGTCTGGGGCTGAGCGGGGAGCTCTTGCCCCGCTTGCTTGTTACTGCGAGTAGTGGCAATGCTGTAACATCTGAAGTTATCCTCCCTCCCGCAACATCAGGCCCTGTTACCACCCCCTTCAAGAAGTGACACGCAGTGACACAGCCCAGTGGAAAATTCCCATGGAAATAGAGGTAGTTGCTCCAAAACCTGCCAGATTCGCTAGCACAAGAAGTCCTCTGCAGAGGTTTATTTTTGGCACGGGTAATTCTGTAGGTGGTCTAATAAAAACACTGGTCAGTTCAGTAAGAGAGTTAAAAGCAGCCAGCAGCAATGTAAGCATTCTCCAGAGACACCAGTAAGCCTTGCCGTGGGTGACACCATCCCCGCCGGCTCAGCAGTGCCCCTCCAGCCCCGCTTGTTGTGGGAGGTGTTCGCTTCCCCGGGCTGCCCTGTGCCCCCCAGCCAGTCCGCTGAAGTGCTTTTGGGCTTTGCTCTGTGGGAGGAGGGAAGCAGTGACTGTCATGGAAAGCATCTGTCAGTGCAGCCGATGGGCTCTCTTGGGGAGGGGGGCTGGAGGGACCATGGCATTGTGAATCCTCCGTGCATCACGGCGGGGAGGCACCGTGCTTTGCTCGGCCACCAAAGGAGAAGCAGGAGTGCTGGGGAGAGATTTATGGTGGCGTTTATCCCCACAAAGAGTTCCCCACGCAGCGTTACGAATGGAGACAGGACATGAAAGATGCTTGGTCCCAGCTGTGCAGCCAGGCCCGGAGAGCCTTGCCTGCCCCAGCTCATCGTGTTGTGCAGGATTAGCCCATTTTGTCTCTCTTTGCTGGCCACTGCAGAGGGGAAGGTGCAGAGGCTCTGTCCTTTTCTCCTGTAAGGGTAGGCTTCTCCAGTCTGCTGTTTCCCTAAAGCATTGCTGTCATTTAAGGCTACTGGGTTACTCTGTTTTAGCTCAGAGATAGAATGCCCAGCTTATGGCTCACATGGTTGTGTGGATTTGCAATAACTGGAGGAATTTTTTTGTTTTCCCAAGTAGCTGCTCTTGCTGAGCATCCTGTCTCCATGCCCAGCCATAGCAGTGCTCTGGAAATTAATCATCTCAAGCCAGTGGTGACAGGCTCCTCACCTGGGGCTTCAGAATAAATTGCCTTTCAGAAGGCACCTGGTGAAGCTTGGCGGCCAGAGACCTGATGTTAAATGTTTCCACACCACCTTCCTGTGGATGCAACTGATCTCCTGCTGTTGCCAAAACATTGTTTCATGGAGCGGGGCCGCGTTGCTGGAGATGAGGTGTGGACGGGTGCAAGCCAGAGGTGAAGGCAGGCGAGGCAGAAGCTGTCTGTGCTCCCCTGTTCCTCCTGCCTGGCTTAGCCTACCAGTGTAGCACATGGAGTGGGGGACAGGCCTCCTGGAGGCACTTTGGAACAGATTTTTTGAGGATCGTTCCCATGAATTAGGCTAACATTTCCCTGTCTGCTCCCTGTGCGAGCTGAGCAGTGCTGGCAGGAGCAGCGGGTTGTGTGGGCTGCCTTTTCCTCCCTCTTCTCCCCATGGAAACACCCTCAGGAGCTCTGCAGCAACGTGTGTTTTGGAATGCACTGCTGAGAGCTGCTGGCACAGTGAAACAGGAGTGGGAAGGAGCAGCAGCCTTTGTCCCAGGCTCTTCCCCAGGGAAACAGCCCCAGAGAGTGGCGTGAGAGCAGCACTGTGTAGGTTTTTGCATGGTGGGTGCTCACCACCCTGCACAATCAGGTCCTGAACTGCCCCAGTATGTTCACGGTGGTTTGGTTGGGCTCTGCTAGTACAGGGATGTCAGACATCCTGGGGAGGAGAGTGCTGGACTTGCAGGAGCAGCTGTGCAGGGAAGCCAGGACATTCCTGCAGCTGCAAGGACGGTGTTGGCTTGCAGTGTCCCCAAAGCAGGTTGCAGGGCCAGCAGTGTGACTGCCTGGTGATGCCTGTTGCCTGGCTTTAGGCAGCCTTGCATTGCCACTTAGTGGCAGGAGCCCTCGATTGCTGTCCCCAAGGGGTGGTTCTGGGTGGCTGTGGCATTTCTGTTCTGTAGCGTTGGTTTAACAGTGATTGCAGGGTTCAGAGTAAGGTGGGAGATGGAGACATCCTGCAGGCAGTCGCTCTGCCGTTCCCAGCCTCTCTGTCCACCCAGCCTGGTGGGAGATGTCGCAGCGATGGCTGTGACTTGTGGCTGCTCCCATTGTGTGGTTCTGTGCTCGCTCGCTCTTCAGGACTTAACCAAGAGGTTAAGGAGCCATGTGAACGTGATGGTACAAGCTCCCACATCAGGAGCAGAGCTCTAGCAGCCAACAGCCCTGCCTCAATTCCGCAGAAGCAACGTAGCAAATCCAGTGCCAGCAAGGCAACAAATTCAGACCAGGATTAGAGCTCAAGCTGGTTAAACTGTGAGTTTAATGCCAAAATGAAGGGGTGAAACCCACCCAGGGAAACCCTCTGCAAGGGGTCGTAGTAGGTATGGCCATTCTTGCTTTTCTAATTTACTGCAATGAGGTGATTTGGGGGATTTTCTGACCATGCCTATTGCGCTCATAGTGACGCCCTCCCTTGGTGGAGTACATGTATGTTAGCAACAACAGAGTTAATGATACAAAGCAATCCGTATGTGGTAAATGCTTAACAAAGAGTATACATGCTTCTCTCCTGTTGATCAGTGTGGGAAAATCAATACAGAGCTCTGAATTGTTCCTTTTCTCTTACTGCTGTCATCTCTCGTTGATGAACAGCTTCCAAGAGGGACTGCATTGAGAAGTTTGGACTGCAAACCGTGGATCGTATCACCAAGGATGACCATGCCATCTGTACTACTGAATACTCCCGGATCGTGCCTTTAGAAAACGGGGAGGTGAGCAGTTGCACGTTTTCATCGCCTGGAGTTTCCAGGGTTTCTCAGTGTCTGTAGGTACTCTTATTAATTGGTCCGTTCTTGACTTTTGGATGCCGCTTAAACTACTCAGTTAAATCAAATGAGACTGGCAGGGAACCAGTCCAGTTGTCTTGAAGGGAGGTAAAGATTGGGTTTGGCTGAGGGAGGGCTTAATTTCCTCCCATCTCAGAGGACCACACAGATTGTTTACCCTCCTTGCATTCACAGATTGTTGTGTCTCTGGTAAATGGGCGCCCAGGAGCCATGAACTTCTCCTACTCTCCTCTCCTGCGGAATTTCACGAAAGCCACCAACATCAGACTGCGCTTCCTGCAGACAAACACTCTGCTCGGGCACCTGATGGGCAAAGCTTTGAGGGATCCTACGGTCACAAGGAGGGTAAGGCAGGCCTTGATACCTCATGCTAATGAGGTGGAGGTGGTTTAGGGCTGTGCGTGCCACCTCTGGGGAGAAGACATCCCCAGATGTTGTCCGTGGGGATTTTCTCTCTGTGTACTTGTGCTCCCCAAGCTGAAGGCGACTGCAGTGGATGGTACTGCTGCCGTGGCTGGAGCTGGAAGCTGCTTGGGAAAAACTGCTTAGCACCATCAATGTGAAACTGGGAGACACCTCTTGGTGTCACATGTGCCTTCCTGGCTCTGCTGGGGGTCCCAACTTCCAGCTAATGAGCTCTGTTAGTGGTGGTGGGTCTTACCATTACCAGATACTGCAGCCTACAGGGCCCAGCTTGTCACTGTAAGGGAAATATCCCAACACATCGTTTTACTGGATAAAGTCCTACTGAATCCTGAGTAGAGTGGTTGTGAAGCTTGTTTGTAAAGATATTAATGGCCAACTTTTCTTGTGCTCTCCAGTATTACTACAGCATCAAAGATATCAGCATTGGAGGGCGCTGTGTCTGCCATGGCCATGCAGATGTCTGTGATGCCAAAGACCCTAATGACCCTTACAGGTATGTTTTTCAAATCTCAGTTCTGTGCAAAAGCGTTTGAATTGTTGTGCTAAGAATGACCGATAGCGGTGTGAGTTGTGTCCTGAGCTCGTGATTGTGCCAGCCCTGTGGTCGTGGCTCTGCCCTAAAAACGAATCAGAAACTGGTCCAGCCACAGTAGCAAAAACTAAACGCTTTGTCAGGCTGTTTTTCAGCCAGATCAGCCCCTGATCTGGTTTCCCTGCCCACAGCTTTGCCGTCGCCATGGGAGCAGATTGATGGAATGGGAGTGTGGGTGCGTGAAGCCGATACTGTTGTTGAAGATGGAGGTTTTTTGTCAAAGACCAGGACTGGTTTCTGAACTTGTTCAGAGAAGTCTCTTGCTTCCCACGTGGCTTCTTAAGAATTGGGGCAATGCTCTCAGAAATAGTCACCCAAGAAACCAGAGACTCTACTGCCCATTTCTACTCGTAAGAACCATAAATTGCTTATGTACATAGCTGAACAGTTACTCTTTGCAAAAGAACAAGAGTGTGCAAAGCAGTTACATTTGGCTCATGGGACTCTTCCCATCCGCCTTGGCAACTTGAAATGCCAAAGAGCTGCTTCAGACCATGAAAGTGTTGCTTCTTAGCCATCTGTTTGCAGCCTGAATGTAGCCTTTATGAAAGGGATGGGTAGATTCAGCTGGACGAGGGAGGCTTATATTTCTTTCTCATCAGGATCATGTAGAGCTTTTGGATCTTCTAAAATAAAATTCCAGTGAGTCCCAGCCAAGGTTAAAGCTGCTAAGTATTAAAACAAAGATGTATTGGTAAGCAAGTCTGCCTTACTGTGCCAAACTCTCTTGACAAAGGGAAGTTCATAAATATTTGAATGTACAGTTCTTTGGTTTTGTTTTAGACTTTGGTGCTGCTGGATGCATGGTACACCCGTGTTCCCAGACAAAAGGGCTTCATGGTGCAAAGTGATTCTTTAACATAGAAACGCCATGACATTTCTTGGGTATATCGATGGCTCAGGGCTCTCCAGAAAGGGAGGGAAAATTGAGGGAGAAGAGGTGTGTTGGGATCCTTGTTCAGTGCCACTTCTGCTGACGGCTATCTCTGCCTCCTAGAATTCCCCTCCTCCACTCTCACTTTGGATGCATTTGGCATCATCGCTCTTGGCCCCAAACTGTGCTGTGATGTTGCAGCACATGTTCGTAAGCAGCTGTTGCGTTTCACCAAGAGCAGATTGCACTTGATGGGAGGAGAAAACATTTCCTATTTGGGTGCTTTGTACAGTCAGCACTTAACATCTGTAAAGCCTTTCAGAATACATCAGGACAAAGATGCTGGGTAAATAGAAGAACTTCTCATGGCATTGCTGTGCCCTGTTAGCAAGCCCAGGAGCACAGAGAAGTCAGGAGAAATATGACACTTTCAGTTAAGAAAATGAGGAATTGGTGAAACACTGCCATTCTCCAAGGCTCCGGCAGCAGCTGTGTCCAGCCTTCCTGCTGAAGCGGGCACTGCTGGGCAGTCATCCCATCCCTCCTACCCTCGTGTAGCACGGAGCCAGCACGATGATACCTGCCACAATGCTGCGTGACAAGAGGCATCGCAGAGGCAGCTGGGGCTTGGACGTGCTGTGCTTTCGTGTCATGGGCCCCAGCTGTCAGAAACGTATCATTCCTTCAGAAATCACTGTGACCCACGTGAGTAGGTGGTTTGGTGAGTCCCTCGGCACATGTCCTGCCTCTTCAAATGCTGATGTGTGACAGCAACAGGGCGAGGAAATGCAAATGGAGGGAGACAAGGAATGTGAATTGGCCCGGCCCTATTAAAAATCCCGGTTACGTCTCAGCCTGTCTGGGAGGTCTCTGCTTCTCATTTTAACTTCTCTCTTCTGCATATGTGTGTGTTTTTTGTGTCTGTTGCCCAGAAAGGCAGGATGAGCACTTTGATAGAGGTGAGGTGAGCTAGAAATCTTGGCAAAGGCTTTAGGACATGATGGAGCATGTTCATGAGCTGACTTCCTGGCCATAAATGATAATGTTTATCCAGCTTTGGAAAGTTTCTCCGAAGTGCCAAGTTACAGAGGCTGCACATCCAGCTGTGTGAAGTTGGCAGCATGTCTGGTGCCCGTGTAAGCGTGTGTGTGCAAGGGCCCACAGGGTGTGGGTGGGTACAGCCTCCTCAGGGGCTCGCTGCACTTTTCACAACTATCCCTCATTGCCCCAAGATCAGATGGGATGAATTCAGCAGAGGGAATGAAGGTTCTCCTGGTTAAAGGTGAACGCTGGCAGGATCAGGCACAAACCTTTCTCCTGGCAAACCCGACGAGCAGTGAGATAAGCATCAGCGAGGACCTTGCACGTTGCAAATGGAGAGCCCAGACAGGATTGGTGTGTTAACATGTGGCTGCTCTTGATGTGAGCTCAGCAGGACCCTGCAAGTGCTCTGCGTCTGTCTGATAAGAGCAGCTGTTTCCGTGGGTTCACCGTGCCCCATCACAGATGCCACGAGCAAGAGAGGAGACAACTGGAGAGTCCAGCTGCTGTTTCTGTGCCTGATGCTGAAGATAACCAGCAAGATGTTATTTAAAGACAACAGCAGCCTGGCTGGTCAGAAAGCAGAGCTGCGGGAGGAGATGGGGGATGCTTTCCTACTGCTGGATCCTGAACGCTAGCTTGCTCTGTTCCCATTTTGGAAGGGAAAGCACCACATGTGCTGGTAGATTCGTGCCATCTGCAAGTCCCTTTTGCAGGTGGTTTTCCCTCAGTACAGTCAGAAGCAGTTAGAGGAAGAGGCTGGTTTTCTCTTCATTGTGCTACTCAGATGTCCAGGCCAAATCCAGATGCTGTAGTGCTTGTATGCTGCTCTCGGCTCTGACACAGCTGCTCACTGGAAACTGTTTATAGTCTCTGTTATTGAGCATCAGTTCCAGTGGGAAGACTGTGGTTTTATTTGTTACGACAGGACGACCAGGAAATATGTGCTATGTGAACACAGCCACTCCCTCTTCTTCTTTGTGTATATTCAGTCAATGAAACATGTAAATATTGTAGCTTATGCGCATTTGTCCATAATTCATTAGCAGCATGTACTAGGCACAAGGTGCAGTAAAGCTGCTGTGATAGATGAGCTCCCTGAGAGGTCGTTGCTAACTCTGGACAGCAGAGACTAAATAAACAGCTGCTCCTCCATCTGAAATGTTCATCTTTACTCATTGAGTGCCATCTTTTTTCGTTCTGGCAACTGAAACAGTGCTTTCCAAACATCTCGTACATGAAAGAGACGGGTTGTGTGGCTGGAGCCACGTCCTCCAGCCAGGGAGATTAACGCTGCTCAGCAGGTTTATAAGTTCCCTGACTTAGTGACCATCTTTATCCACACATATGTATATGGACATTAAATCTTGATCTTCAGCTGCTGCCGTAGAAAAAAAAAAACATTAAATTTTCTTTCCTTGGAAGTGCTGGGTGGTAGTCAGCCAGGTGAGAGGTCTGCGAGTGATTTCATTACAGAGGCACGGCCCAGGGTTGCCTCTCGTTGCATCTCCCTCTTGGGTCTGCAAAACACAGGGAGAACAAAGTTCCCGGTGAATGTTTCAGGGCTCATTTCTGCCACTTGGGCTCCAGCCAACCTCTCAGGAGCTCGGTTTTGTGCCTGGTCTCTGCTGGCCACAGCCCAGCCTGTGAACGCGAGTAGGGACAGGGCATTGCGAGTGCTCAAAGAGTTCACTGCAGCCAAGCATTTCATGGCATCTGCAAGGGGAAGACCGCTAGCAGGGCTGGGAGCAGAGCTGGGACCTCCTGCCTCTCAACCCCTCTGGCTGAAGGAAACATGCTGAGTGTGGATCCTGCCTGCTGCATTCCCCCGAACTTTCAGATCATCCCGTATTTCATTAAAATTGTTCACTTGTCCCATGCTGCTGCCTCTGTCTGGCTATTCACTGTACATACACACTTGCAGGTCCCACATCTTCAAAATACAAGTAGGTGGAACCCATGACACTCAGCTCACTGCAGCCATGGAAGAATGTGACTGTGGCCTTGCATTTCACCCAGAATAACTGCTCCATTTGTTTCTAGTATTTTAAAAAATTACACTTATTTTTAAACACTGCTTTTGAATGGAAAAGCATTGGAGGAGGGAGAGGTGGGAGTGGCAGAGCAGCCCTGAGGGGAAATGAGTAATTGTACAGATAAAAGCTGGAACATGCTGTATTATCCATAAGTCTAATACAACAGAAAGCGTTTGTGTTGGATGGGAATTGCCTTCTGCTAAGTGGAAGTTTTGGAGATGATGTCACTGATGTGAATCACCCTTGCGGTTGAGCAGGGATGAGATCCGTCGGTCGAATGTTGAGATTTCTTGCCTGGCGCCTCCGGAGCCGCCTGTTTACCCAGCACAGCCCTGCCTGGGCTGGCTGAGAAAAGCAGGAGGTGCATTTCACAGGGAGCGTGGGGACAGCGTCTGTGAAAAGACTTAAATTTCATGGCCTTCCTCTCTGCAAGCACAGGTATACCTGGAGGAGCAGATGGGACTCGTGTAGCCCCATCCCTCTCTGGCTCTGGGCTGCCATTTATTCCCTTCACGCTGCCCCTGCACAGTGGAGCAGACATCTTTGTGTCCCTGTACCATGTAGCTCCCTCTCAAGTAATTTACTTTAGCTCAGGTTTCTGCCACTGCCACCTCCAACCATTTCACATTTTATTGTCTGTAGAGCTGGCTAGGCAGTGGCGCGTGGATTTTTCTGTAATTCTCGTCTCCCTGTGAAGAAAAGAGGTGTGATGGTGGAGAGAAGAAAGGGAGAGAATTGCACTGGAAGAGCGAAGTTTGGTGTTTGGCTCGGGAAAAAAAATCAGCAATTCAAAAGTTAAAAAAAAACTGCCTAGAAGCCTCTTTTTCCAGAATATTTGTTTTAACAAATATCACTTGTTTGTGTATCTGACTAGTGACAATTATACGCAGCGGGGTTATCCGGTGGCTCCCTGTCCCAAGCATCCCCGTCGCCGCCACGGGCTTGGCTGTACCTCGTTCCTCTCCCTTGCAGGCTGCAGTGTGACTGCCAGCACAACACCTGCGGCGGGTCCTGCGATCGCTGCTGCCCCGGCTTCAACCAGTTCCCTTGGAAGCCCGCCACCGCCGACAGCGCAAATGAATGCCAGCGTAAGTTGGGGTTGGGTTTTTCCTTCCTTTTGCAGCTGTTTTGCAAAGCACAGGTTGACCACGTTTCACCAGCCCCTTGGCGTTGCAGTGTAGAGGAGCCAATCACTGAGATGGTTGGTTTTATCACCAAGTGTGGCGCTGGGTGAAGTGGAGATCGTTGGCACTGCAGAGAGGACGGTTTGCACAGTGGTTAGTTGTGCTCAGTCGAGGCTCGCACAGGGAGGCACAGTAGGTCTGTGTGGGACTTCGATTCTGCTTATGTTCCAGTTCCTCCTCCGTGTCTAAGGGTTCATGCAGGCAAGTCTCGTTGCTCAATTCTGTCTCTAAGATGAATTACATTTGGATGTGTTTACATACAGGACATCTTTATTTGTCTAGAAAAACCTTTGGTAGATGCCGACAGTGGAATTTATGCTGCACTGGGAATGCAGAGCATGGAGCATAGCTACATCGCACGATCTCTTATAAACACAGGGCGGCAAAGGACAGTTGGATCTTAATCTTGCGGGTTTATAAAGAGCACCCTCACCGTGTGCTGAACTTTACAGCTCACCTCCATCCCAGATGGGATAAAAGAGGCGAGAACATTGTCCTCTAAACCAGACCACTTGAGGCCCCAAAGTTGGGTAGTTTCTCTTTCTCGTCTCTACATGCCTGCACATACTTCTGGTTTTGTGCTGCTGTGGTTTTTTTTGGTTGCAGACTAGGCTTTGTGAGAGAATTGCTGCTTCTTTACTTTTGAACTGGAAGACTTCTGGGAGCTTGGGTGATCGTGTAACCACCGGGATGCATTTGAGCGTCTTTCTTTATTGAAATGTAACCCATCCAATGTTAAACCCACAAGGAAGAGTTCGTATCTTGAGATCCAGCTGGTGACTGAAGGACTTCCGCAGACTTGCGGCGTAGCTAACGTCTCTTTGTATTTTCAGCTTGTAATTGCAACGGCCATGCCTATGACTGCTACTACGACCCAGAGGTGGATCGCCACAAAGCCAGCAAAAGTCACGAAGACAAGTTTGAAGGGGGAGGTGTTTGCATTGACTGTCAGGTAGGCCTGAAGGGCTCCCATGGAAAAGGCTGTTGCAGATTCTTGCATTTGTTTCTGCTGTCCCTCTGGAGCTCAGCCTTGCTGGCAGCTCTGCCAACCCCATCGTATGCCCTCTGTTATGTTAATAAGGTCTCTCCCTGAAAATTTAGTCACTTTGCCGTAGATTAAAGGACTGTGCACCAGTAATGAAAACAGCACTTGGTTTCCTAGCTGACCCCTGGGTAGTACCGTTACCCTGCTGATGCTTTAGGGTTAGATCTGCTGGGGCACTGTGCACTGAGTGGGTCAGGTTGGTGCTGAACACACTGGAAAGTCCCTGTGTAGCTGGCAGTGTTCGGGTGCTGCCATCTCTCTGGATCTCTGACCACTAAAATGCCAATCTCCTTAGCCTCTGAACTTACCAATGATAGGGGGAAAGTAGCTCTTCCGGCTCCCAAGGTGACTGCGAGCTGGTTAATTCATGCAGTGGAATGAAACTGGAGTGACTTTTAGCTGTGCTTTCTTGCTGGGAGGACACAGATTGCTCCCATCCTCCTAGCACAAAGTGGTCAGGACATTTTACCACCTGAAGCAAGTGAAACGGGCTTTAGGTCAGCTATGAACCTGAAACTCAGCCTGGGCTTATGGGGGGATACACAGTTTGTAGCAAGTGCTTTGTTTTCAAATTGATGTATGTGGAATTTTGAGCAGATTGTGCTGGTGCTTCTGAGTTGCCCACTCTGGACCCTGAAGCTGTTAGTAAATCTGGCAGGTGAACATGAATCCTGCGGGCAGAGGAACTGATGCCCCTCTAACCCACTGTCTTTCAGCATCACACCACTGGCATTAACTGCGAGAGGTGCATCCCAGGATACTACCGGTCCCCTGATCACCCGATTGACTCTCCATATGTTTGCTATCGTGAGTGTGATTTTTCTCTGCAGGCTGTAAATGCCTGCTCGGACTTGACGCTGGGGAAGGTGGTCTGAAGGATTGGCCTGGGAGATTTTTTCGATGTAGCGAATCCAGCCCTGTAAGAGATGTAGCTGTGCGGGCGATTCCTCCTGCAGGCGGCATCTCTTATGGAAATGTATGTGCACATGCAGCCGTCTGTACATGCAGACAGTATGTGTGTCTGCAGCATCTGTGAAATCAGAAGAATCATGCTCTAAGACTGGAATGAGCTAAAAATGTGTTGTTACCCTTGCTGTTGCTTGCAGGGCAATCCAGTCTTAGCTGTCATCTCTGTGCCCTTTCAGCTGGCACTTGCAGACCATTGCTCTCCATGCCCTAAGACGGGTATTTCTAGGCAGCTGTGGGTTGTATCCATCTTGCTGGGGAGCCCAGCTAATTCTGGTAGCTGTGACATACCAACCGTTCTGCACCATGCCCTCGTGGCAGTGTGCCACTGCCACCTCTCCGGGGAAATTGGGGTCTCCTGAAGAAGCAAGTTGGGGCCACACTGCTTTGCTTGGGACCCTGCAGTGGGACAAGCACAGTGGGAGCAGTTCGTCTAAGTCAGACCCCTTTTGAAGAGGCAAAATCATGCTTTGTATTTTTGGAGAGAATGGAGAGATGGCAGAGTCTGTTACGGAGGCTCTGTGTTGTAGTGATGCTTCTGTGGTGCTCATAGCTGGCCAAAGGTCTGAGTTAGTGGCAACCACTGCCGGCTTGTCCCTCCCTGCAGGCTGTAACTGTGAGTCTGACTTTACCGATGGCACCTGCGAGGACCTCACGGGCCGCTGCTACTGCAAGCCCAATTACACCGGGGAGCACTNTCTGTGTTGTAGTGATGCTTCTGTGGTGCTCATAGCTGGCCAAAGGTCTGAGTTAGTGGCAACCACTGCCGGCTTGTCCCTCCCTGCAGGCTGTAACTGTGAGTCCGACTTTACCGATGGCACCTGCGAGGACCTCACGGGCCGCTGCTACTGCAAGCCCAATTACACCGGCGAGCACTGTGATGCCTGTGCCGAGGGATACCTCAACTTCCCCCACTGCTACCGTAAGTGGGGGGTGCGGGGTCGTGGGGTGGCCGGGTCTGGGACCCCACAGACCCAGCGAGTGCAGGAGGGGCCAACAGCTCCAGTTGGGGCTGCTCTCCAGGTGCCTTTTCCATGTGCCACATGGCACTGCTGTCCCAGGAAGAGTTCCTGCAGGCGGGAACAACCCCACATTTGGCTTTGATGGAAGCTGAACCAGGGCTGAGCCGGGCCGGACTTGGCCCTCTGGAGTCAACAGGAGCCTCCCATTTGGCTGGAGTCTCATCTCTCACTTTCTGTGAAAGGCATCTTCTCAGAGCCCAGGTTAAAAAGTTTGTAATGGATCTTTGTTTAGTGGGATGTCTGCACTTTATTCCATGTTACACGTTTTCATTCAGCTTGTTCAGCTTTGGGACTGTCAACCCGTTGACATCCCAACAGGATTTCTTTGAGTGTGTGTGGTGACCTGTGCAATGTTTCTTTCTTTGCGTAGCCATTCCAGCTTTCGCTCACAACGATACTGGAGAACAAGTGCTCCCTGCGGGACAGATAATAAGTAAGCAGTGCAATTTTCCTTGCTGCTTTGGTAATCACCATGCTATTATTGCTGTTATACCTCACCACCCAATGCATGATCGGGTCTTCAGCTTGCCGGGCATGTATGCTGTAAGAAACAACCGTGACACGGAGTGGTTCCGAGAGAGGAGGCAGCTGAGGGGTGGGCGAAAGGAAGTTTTATGATCCCCTTTTTATAGACAGGGAAACTGTAGTGCAGAGTGGCCATGTGATTTTGTGCTTTTTTCTGGGGTCCAGGCCGTGCGGGTGCATCCCTTCTGGCCTCGCTGTAAGGAACCCCCCAAGACCACAGAGGGGTTGTGGCTGGTCTGGAACCTGAGCTGGGTTCTCTCAAATCTCGGCCTCTGGGTTTAGATACAAACCTGTCCTTCTGCCGCACCTGCGTGCACTGCATTTTCCATCTGGTGGGCAGCACAGTGGGTCCATGCTGATGGCCTCCTCTGCACAAAGTTGTGGGTTGCACGGCTGTGTGCAGCTGGAAAGTGTGCACAGGCGGCCACTCACTTGATACCGCTTTCTCTGTAGTTTTAAAGCTCACCCATGCCCTCATCTCTGCTCCCCTTGCCTCCCTCTTCTCTGATGCTCACTCTTCTCGGTTCACCTCCTCCCTTGTGCTTTTTTTTTCATCTCTTTTCCCACCCAGTCCTCCCCTGTCTCATGCTCCCCAGTGCGCTCCAGATAACCTTTTCCTTCCTTCCTTCTGATATTTTAAACTCTGTATCTTCCAGACAGGTTTTTCTTTCCTGAGCTGGAATTTCTCACTTCCTTTCTCATTTCCCTGCCTCCCACTCTCTCTGGTCCTTGGATGATTTTTGCCCTTGTCTCTCCCAGCGCAGCACCCCACACCGCTGCTGTCAGTGAAGGCAGGGCTGGCCAGGGGCCTCCACGCTGCTGGCGCAGAGCACCCACCTGCCTTGGCAGCGGGAAGATCTTGGATGCAGATGTGCATGGAGTGACCAGAGAGAAATGCTAAACCTCACCCTGGTTAGCTGAAAGCTTTGGTTATTCCCGCACAGCTCGTGGGCAGTGCTGCACGAAATCAGCCCTGTCTGGGCTTGTGCAAGCAGTGTTTGTCCTGTGCATTGCCCTGCTGCCTGTCCAGCACCTTGCACATCTGCGTGATGCTGAGGTCTCCCAACCGCCTGGCGACCCCATGAGCCAGGCGTGCTGATCGCCTGAGCAGGGTTTGGTTAAAACATTTGCATCTGGTAGGAAGGCTATTAGGAGGCAAATGCTTGAGCTGTTGCCTCTCATGGCAACTCCTTCCCTGTCCTTATGGGACCTCTGCCCAGCGTCGGAGATCAACTGACAGCTGTGCGTGGTGTTGCTCTTTGTGTGTCCCCGCTCCAGACTGCGATTGCTACGCCGGTGGGACGGAAGGCAACGCCTGTCGCAAAGACCCTCGGGTGGGGATGTGCGTGTGCAAGCCCAGCTTCCAGGGAACACACTGTGACCAGTGCGCCCCAGGCCACTATGGACCTAGCTGCCAGCGTGAGTGACTCAGGGTCAGCGGCCCCGACCCATCCTGCTCGCCTCCGTGCAGGGGAGGAGCGTGCCTCTCCCTGTCCTCCACTTGCGCTGGGGAGGAGGAATTCTCTGGCCCCATTTCCAAGTGACAAATTCCCATGACTTTTGCTGGTATTTCCCACCCAGCGCTGACCCTCCAGCATCCTCCCAGCCTCGGGGGGACTCTTGAGAAATTCCCTATGAATGTGAGCTACGGGCTGGGCATGCTTGTTGTTAGCTGTCCTCTCCACGGTTTCTCCAGCGACTGCGTTTCTACCCCAGGCACTCTGGTTCCTTTCCTAGGAAGGGGAAAGGTTAAGAAGCTGTTTATTTACTAGTGCCCTTGTCGCTTTCCAGCCTGCCAGTGCTCCGGCCCCGGTCAGTACGATGGCACCTGTGACAGCGAGACAGGGCAGTGTCTGTGTCGAACGGGATTTGAAGGCCACTTGTGTAACCAGTGCGCTCCCGGCTACTTCAACTACCCTCTGTGCCAGTGTGCGTATCTGTCCTTCCGTGGGCATGGGTGGGCACGCACAAAGCCAGAGTCTTCTGGGTTTTGGAGGACTGGGAAGTGATTTTGTGGGTGTTTTGGAGGATATGTGCAAGGGGCAGAGACTGACAGTTTGAATGCTTAGAGCAGCACCTAAATTCCCATCTAAGAATCTCAGGAAAAAAAACATGTTGCCATGAGCTTTTCCTCGTGCTCCCAGCACAGGGCGAACGGTTTCTCTCTGTTGCAGTATGCGGCTGCAGCGCGGTCGGGACGCTGCCGGGAGGCTGCGACTCTGTGGGGAGGTGTTTGTGCAGACCCGAGTTTGCTGGGCCAAGGTGTGAGCAGTGCAGTCCTGGGCACCACTCCTACCCCCACTGCTACGGTAAGGATGTTAACGCTCGGTTCCTGCTGGTTGGTCACCCTCTGAAAAACATGCCTGATTTTTGCAAGACTTTGGTGTTTCTTAAAATCACAACCCATGTTGTTTGCACTGTGAATTTGCAGGCTATTCTGGAGGTCATGGATCATGCCAAAGCCTGGAAGACAAAGCAGTTTTTATCGGTCACACTTCCTCATCACAACCCTGCTGTGGCCTGGTGTCTCAGCTTATGCCTTTTTTTTGTCTGTCTTTTTAGCGCATTAACCTATTAACTGCTGAGGAATGTTGAATGGGCTGTAAAAACCCTCAGTGGCATTTTCCTGGTATGGCCATGACACTAGCTAGAAAATACTGCCTGTCTTTCCAGGGGATTAAGAAATTAATTTAGTTCTGATGGAAATGGCTAATTCCTGTGGGGCTGAATGATAACTCAGACCAGCAGTAGTTAGCCATGGATCACACGTTTCATCAGACTATTGAGAATCCTGCTCTTACAGCTTGCTCCTGCGATTCCCGCGGTGCAGTGGACAACAACTGCAGCCCAGCTGGCCAGTGCCGATGCCATGTGAATTTTGCGGGACACACCTGCAACCAATGTGCCCTGGGCTTCTACGGGTACCCCAGCTGCACGCGTGAGTAACCACTGTCGAATCTCCACGGAGGGAAGGGAATAGCTGCTGCTACTGGCTTTGTGGTGCTTTTCCTTTCCATAACCCACCTCCTAGGGCTATAAGAGAATATAGCTGGCTCTTGCAGTGGGAATCAGTTTTCCTGTGCGCAGTTCACCTGGCTATATCATCTCGACAGGCACGCTGTATAACGAGTAAACATCTCAAAGAAATGCTTCCCCAGAGGCCGTGTGGTTTGTCTGCCTCAGTTCATTCACCGTCAGTAACAGCGGGAGCTTGGGTCTGCCTGCTTGGTTTGGAAATAAAACCCAGTCTGGACGTATGGCCTCTAATCCAGCGACCTATTAAGAAACAGACCTACGGAGTATGATTTGGGGAGCAGCTGTGGTTCGGACTCCGTCTCCGAAAGCATTGTGTGCAGATGTGCATAAAACGTATGGTGAATTGCATCTGCCTGTCCTCAGGCTGGAGCGCCTGTAGCCAGAGAGAGCAGGGCTCTGAGTGGGGTAAGCAGAGTCTCAAACCACATGTTCAGATTATACCCTGGTGCCGTGAGATGCTCAGATGTGGCTCACAAGACACATCCAGGCTCTTCAGGCCTTACTCTATCTCTGTTCATGCCAATGCACAGGAGGAGCAACCATGCTGAAACCAGCAGGAGTACGGTTGTACAAAAGGGTGAACAATGAGGATCAGAATTTGGGGTTTCATGTCAGCCCCCAATTCAGGGTATCTGCTGGCATGGTGAGAGCTTTGCGTCCGCTTCCCTGGGCACTGCATTGCTCCTGGAGCAGAGCTACTGATGCTGGGGCTGAGCAATGCCTGTGGCAGGTGCCTGTGGCCCCAGATACTCTGAACAGCCCTACCCAGCTCGGGGCAGAGTGTCCCCAGCTGCCTTCCTGTCAGCAGTCTGACTGGAAGCCAGATGTACTCTTATGTCTCCCAAAAAGAATTTACTGCTCATTAAAATATAATCCGTGATACAATTTCCCTGAAGCAACAAAAGAGTATCATCACCCTCTTGCACCATACTAAATGTAGACGCCTGAGCTGCAGCCAGCTGGCGGAGCGCTGCTCGCAGTTGCTGATGCCGGCAGTATGCCTTTGAAGAGGCTGGAGGTATAGATGAAATGGTCTCGCAGGAGTTCAGTAGTTGCTGCTTTTTTTTTTTCCCCCTCATAAAGCACTGCCCAAATTGCAGAGCTGTAGAGGAGTCACAGCAAGGAAAGAAGAGGAGAACCTGATTTATTTTTTTTTTTTAATCTGTTATTTATGAACAATGTTTTGCTGTTAGCTAGTGTGGGGGTGTCAGCCTCACATGTTGTCTTTGGCAGGGTGTTAGAGGGTTGCTGGCTGGGCGAGGAGGGCATGGGCAGCTCCCCAGCAGATTGCTGACCTTTCATGCGATGTGTGTGTTCGCAGCAGGCAGGTCATGCAGGAAGCCACAGAGCCATTGCCCTGCCCTTGCCATCGGCTGCTGGCAGTGCTGTGGCCGTGGTGTTGGCCTGCTCCCTGTGTACAGCATCCTAGAGGTAGACTCTGATGGCTGAATGCTGCTTTTGGGTGTTTGGGTGCAAATGGGCTTTTGTAAGGTCTGATCTGTCACTGGTTGCTGACCTTTTGGGGATGGGATCACACATTCCCCTTTTCCTTAACCGAACTTCTCTTCTCTCCTGAAATGTGCATAAATGTATGTGAATAGGTGTGATAAACATTGCAGCTTGTATTGTTTTTCTTAAAAGATGGGCTGTTTTTAACCAAAAGCAAAGAATGAGTGTTTATGTTACTTGTAACCCACCTTACTGGCTGCTTTGATGGTGGGTGAAGGTCAGGCAGACCAAAGAGGTTGCTGGTGGGAAGCCTTGGACGCAGGAGTCTCTGTGCCCTGCAGCTCCAGCAGTTGCTCTCCCCTCTTTTGCAGCTTGCCAGTGCTCCCGGGAGGGCTCTCTGCACAGCACCTGTGACCAGGACACAGGGCAGTGCAGCTGCCGGCCCAAAGTGACGGGACTGCGCTGCGATAGCTGTGTGCCGGGCGCCTATGGATTTCCGCACTGTGAAGGTAGCCCGCTTCTCCTCCCCGATCGATGGGGGACTCCGGTGTCTTGGGACATAGTGGTGTGGTGCCGGTAAATCATAGAATAGTTTGGGTTGGAGTGAGCTTATCATCCCACAAGGGCTTTGCAAGGGAAGAAATAAACCCCTTTAGGAATGGCTGGGGTGTGAGCTATCTCTTTATAAATCGCTCCTTGTGCTTGTCTTTTCTAGTGGGCTCCTGTAACCCCGCAGGGTTGGTGACTGCAGATCCCTCACTGGCCCTGGTGAGTATCACATGGGCCGCCCCCATACCTGCAGGTCATTTTTGTGTGATCCCCTTTTACTCACTTTGGGCCAAGTCCTTCCTTGAGCACGGCCTGAAAGCCGCCGTTACCCACCCCAGAGCAGCAGACGCCACGTTCAGCCACAGTGATGCAAAGTCTCACCTGCTCTTTTCTCCCTCCCTTTCCCCAGGGCTCCTGTGCATGTCGGGCATACGTTGAAGGCCCAGCTTGCGACAGATGCAAGCCCTTATACTGGAACCTGACTCCAGAGAACCCCTATGGCTGCATGAGTAAGGAAACGGCATCTGCACGGCCCCACAAAGTCCCCTCCATGCCTTAATGGTGCAAAACCCAAATCCAAGCCAGTGGGAACCATCATTGCTGGATGAAAGTGATACCCTTTTTTCCTTCTTCACCCTGAAGTGACATGTCAAAGTGGAGTGGTCTGAGTCACCCCAACTTGGCGAGGGGAAAGGCTGGAGCCTGGAGCTTTTTGCTTAGGATGAAACACAGGGCTCGTGCAATGAATTGAGCCATTCTCAGCCCTCCCTGCAGACTTTGCACACTTAATTTTTCATGGCAAAATGTGCAGAAAAGGCAAATGTCTTCGGTAGTTGTGTCCTCAACAGTAAATGCCCAAAGTGAAAAGAGAGCTCTTGTGCAGAGCTGCCCTCTACTTGACCAGTTCCCAGCTCCTCTTATCCCAGCCGGTGTCCTGTGGTGTGGTGGGTACTGTGCCCCATCAGGCTTCTTCTCAGGGGCTGATTGTTCTTGTTCATCTCCCTCTCTCAAGGCTGCAAGTGTGAAACCAAGGGCACCATCAGCGGAATCGCAGAGTGCCAACAGGTGGGTTTTGCTCCTCTCTGCCTCCCGGCATCTCCGAGTGTGTGCTTAAGGCATATTTCAGCTTCATCTCTCGCAGCAGCTGCTGGAGAGGCCCGTTCAGACACTGAGCTCTCAAAGGTTGCACCACAGCCTGGGTTTACATGAGAGCATAGGATTAAGACCTGTCATAAATTAGGCACCTAAATATTTCTGGGTCTGGCCCAGGATGCCTGGATTTTTGTTTGCCTGCATTGTTGGATAATTTAACTTATCTGGCCCTTATCTGGCCCACCCACACACAGGAAGCAGGGTAAAGCACGAAACTAAAAATGCTTCTCCAGTGTCTCAGGCTAGGACCCAAATAACTGAGAAACAGTTTAGCCATGACAAGCAACAGGAGAGAATGAGCTTCCTTGCCTGCTTCTCTCCTAGGGCGACGGGCAGTGTTTCTGCAAACCGAACGTCTGTGGCCAGTTCTGCTCAATGTGCAAGGACGGCTACTTCAATATGGAGAACGCAAATTACTTTGGCTGCCAAGGTGAGCTCTCTTTGTGATGTGTTGTGTGAAGGAGGGGGCCACAAGAGCTGACCTTGGACCAAGTGGCTCTGCATATACCATCCAACTGCTGGCCTTGGAGAGAAAGGGGCAGGAGATGTCCCACCTCTTGCTTTTGTTCATACTGTGGCCCAGAGCAGGGGCTGGGTCTTGCTGTGGATCTGGAGACCCGAGTTCATGCTTTCGTCACCATTGGGCGCAGTTCCATCAGGTTTGGGGAATGAAAGGCCAGAAAAGGTGCCCCCTCAGGTGCCGGCAACTGTTGTGTTTTAACCGCTGGCCGTGTCCTTGCAGCTCTACCCATTCGTCCTGTTGGGAGCAGGTGGGCACAGACATGTGGGGTTGACTGCTCTCCATCGTGCCCATGGGAAGCAGGGAAAGATGAGGTCCGGCGGCTCTCAACTGGCCCATGCAGTCCTGGCAGGGCTGGGAAGAGGGAGCAAGGCTGCTGCTGGTGGCAGGGCTGCAGCACCCAGCCGTGAGGGTTTGCAGACCTTGTTCCTCCCGCAGCCGGCAGCTGCCTGGAAATAGCTCAGTGCTGAGGTGGAAGAGGAGCTGATCCAAGTGGGGCTGGGGCCAATATGAAAATGGATACAATGGAATAAAAATAGCGGCGCCAGCCTCCTCGCCTGTTGGGGCGTGCCTTTGATTAGTGACCAGGAGCTTGTTAGTGTGGCGGGAATGTAAACAGGCGCTTCCTGCCCACAGGCTGCCGGTGCGATGTTGGCGGGTCCTTGGGGCCATCCTGCGAGGAGCGGAGCGGAGCCTGTCGCTGCCGGCAGAGCACACGCGGCCCTACCTGCACCCAGTAAGCTGCCGTCGGGAGATGCACGTTGGGGTGCTGTGCCTTCTGTTCACTCGCTCGGGAATGGCGTCCTCGGCCACCACGAGGATGGGACCTCGTCGTCTGGGCTGCTGCCACATCAGCCGCGTGCCTGGCCGAGGTGTCCTTTTGCCTCTCCCGCCAGGTGGCCTGGCAGGTAACAGTGCTGCCTCTCTTCCCCAGACCCGCTCGGGACCATTATTTCCCTGACCTCCACCACTTGAAATTCGAGCTGGAGGAAGGCACCACACTGGCTGGGCGAGCGGTGCGGTTCGGCTACAACCCCTTGGAGTTTGAGGGCTTCAGCTGGCGAGGATACGCACAGATGTCCTCCATCCAGGTACGCCTGGTGTCTGCATCCCAGCCCGGCTCCCCCTCGGGAGGATGCGGCCGGTGGAGGACTGATGTGCTTTTGGCACACATCTTTCACCCCAGGGGCTTCTCAAACGCCCAAAGTCACATGGTGGCCAACATAAACAGCGCAGTGTATATATAGCCTGTTTGTACAGATACTTCCTGTAGCGCTGGGGATGGCTTAGACTGATGAGGGGAAAGATGCTAAATTGGGAATCCCCTGACATCCTAATCCAGTTAGACAAAGGTGGTAGCTTGGTAATTACTTACAGGGATGTCTATAAACACTGTCTCTGGGTTTCCTTGCGGCTCTTTCATCTGACTCTGCTGTTTCCTGCAACTCTCTGCATAACCTTCCCTCCCTCTTCCAAAAATAAATCAGCTCCTCCTTAGCTGCCATGTTCAGCTTGGACCTCTTGTTACCATTCTGCCTCTGCTCTTGCTGTTAGATGGTTTGCTGTAACGATGGTTTACGCTAACCTGGAGTTGCCTAAGCCCTAGAAGTGAAGCTATTTCATCTGTTGACCCTTTTTTCTCCTCGGTAGATTCTTCTTCTGCATGGCCCCTGCGGAAGTGTTGCCCTGTCTGTGTGTTTGGGGATGGGGTGCAGGGCAGCAATTCCCTGACAGTCTTGTCCCATGTAAGATGTTCCTCATTCTGGTGCGTGTGCTTTCAGTTTTCTTCACTTTTTCATGCCTAGGTAAAATAGCAGAGGGGCCAATTGTGTTAGCCATTTCCCATTTAATTTATAGGTAGGAGTTAAGGAACTAATTCTCATAGGCTCCCAGCCTTAAATTGTCAGGATCGAGCTCATGCTCAAGCTCATGGCTTTTGTTTTGCATCCAGTGGTGGCATTTGAGATAGAACTAGGCCTTGACAGAAGGGTTAGCACATGGCTTTCTGCTGGCTGGTCTCGCCTGTAGTTTCCTCTCTAAGATTCTTCCAGTTTGCTCTCCAGTGGGCAGATTTGTGTAACTGCAGCTTCGAGGAACACAGAGCCCTGCTTAGGAGTCTCCCTGGGCCAACCTCAGCTTTGCACTGGAGGCAGGAGGGTATTTAAGCAGATGCTTAGATCTCTTTGAAATGGGTAGGACTTAAGCATCTGTTAACTGGAGTCTTCCTGAACATGGTCCAGGCAGGCAGAGGGCCGATAAACCCATCAGTGGCTCATTCCCTTAGCACCACTAGTCCTTAGCGTTGCTGGTTCCTGGGGATGAGGCACCAGCTCCATTTGCAGCCCTCTCTGTAGGCGTCTGGGCAGAGCCCTGTAAGCAGAAGGGCAGGCGCTTCGGTGTTTGGTACCTGCTGGCTGGTTACGGCACACTAAGCCCAAAAGCAACATGCCGATAACAAAAGCAAGAACTTCTTAAAACCTTTCCCCTGGCACGGCGTGTGCCCCAGGATAGCCAAACCGCCCTGCCATGCCAGAGCATCTTCCAGAGCCTTTCCACCCCCTTCCCGCAGGCAGGTTGCTCCCTCGGTGGCTGGCGCCAAAATGGTCGGCATCGCGAGGCGCCCGTGCCGTGACTGTGCAGTAGGGCCGGTGTGCTTGTCTCCTCCTTGCGCTGTGGCATGTTGCTTTGGGAGCAGTGAGCCGAGCGGCTGAGCTTGGGCTGGTAGCTGTCAGCGGTGGAGGTGATTGAAGGTGTGCTCTGCTTCTCTCCCCTTTCTCTCTCCCACCAGCCCAAGGTAGTGGTGACTCTCAATGTGACCTCCCCCGACCTCTTCCGCCTCGTCTTCCGCTACGTCAGCCGGGGGCCTGCCAGTGTGGAAGGGAGGGTCTCGGTCGTTGAGGAAGGAAAGTTTAATGTTTGTGGCAACTGTAAGTGCATTTTTCACTTCTAGACTAACTCAGAGCATCCCGTGGTGCGACACTGCTCCTCCACCCCTTCTCCTGCCCCAGGTGTGCCCATCCCAAGTGTGCCCATCTCAGGTGGCCGGCCAGAGCCGTGCCGGGGGATGGCGAGGGAGGGGGAAGAGAGGCAGGCAGGCAGGCAGGTAGGCAGGCGGGTAAGGCTCTCCCGCAGAGCGAGTGAGTGGCCAGGAGCTGGCCCCCCAGTGACGTGTGCCCCGTGTGCTTTTTTGCTTTTTGCAGAATAAAATCAGAGTCACTGTAGACGTGGAGGAGGCAGAGCTCTATCTGTTCCATGTCATCCTGAGGTATATTAATTCAGGAGGGGCCACTGTGTATGGCAAAATTACAGCTTATCAGCCACGAAGGAGAGGTAAGGATCCCAGACTGCTCTGCTCCCCTGCACCATCGCCACCTCCTCCCCATCCCAGGCAACCTTCTGCATCATCCTTTCCAGAAGACACTTCCATATGGCTTTACCCATTAGTCCTGCCCTTCCAATTGAAAGGCTGATTAGAGTTTGCAACCCCTTTTATTTAAGAAAGCAGCAGCAAGCTGGCCCCCGGTGCTGGGCCTGTGCACTGACGACTGCTGCCAGCCAGGCTGGTGTGAGATAAGGCTATTTTATGATTCGATACAACCTTTTCAGCACGGGACAAGATCACCCCAGTGCCCCAGGCAGAACCGAGCTGAGTTTCTCTACAAAACTAGAATGGGCCAAGTGCTGGGAACTGGATCCAAACTTTGGCAGCTGGACATGGTTTTATTTCGCAGGTGCCCTCGTGGCAGTCCTGCCCTTGCCTTGTGCTTCTCCCAAGCCAGGCTGCTGGCTTCACATGTGGTGGGAGGTTTGGAAGTGGCGTGGAGTTGCACGTTACACAGGCATTGCACTCTGGTGCAATGTCTTCTCATCAAGCCATGAGCTACGGGAGAAGAGCGGCTACCTAAAGGTGGCTGAACAAGGCTGGAGACCTGGACAGCAAATATCCTGAGAATCAATATGAGCAGGACTGCATGGGGGCAGGCCTGAGGGCCATGGGAGAGCCGTGGCTGGCTGATTGATTTTACCCCTTGTGATGCCACAGCCACGTCGTCCTGCTGAAGCTCTTCCTCCAGACCATACGTGCCCAGCGCAAGGCTGTTGACACCAGCTACCTAATCTATCGATGTGTGAAGTTCTCTCCTCTGTATTGACTTGACATAGAAGGTTTTTTGCCTTAGATGTGATATGCAAGGTTTGAAATGCCAAGATACTATTTTTCTACTTTTTTTTTGAGGGGCAAAATAGGTGGTTATTTTTATGGCCAATTATATTACGCAGCAGAAAATCCAGAGAAGCGTGAGCCACGCTCATGCTTTAGGATCCCACCAAAGGTCAGGAAGTCTTTAATGTGTCCTGTCCAGCAGCAGAGCTCTTTTGCCTTATAATGTGCTTCCCTCCTTGCTCAGAAGCACCATTTGATTTTTCTCTTGCTGAAGGTAAGCTGCCAGACGGGTGCACCAGCAATGGGATCTAGAGGGCGGCTTCCTTGGTAGGCCAGATTGGCTCCAGAAATGCTGAGCCACCTTCTGCCCGAGTGGAATAGGCTTCACATGGTAAAGGAAAAGCAGCCTGGAAAGAAGTTGGAAGATGTGGCTTGCAGAAAGGGAAGCCTCTTCTGAGTACATGATTTGCAGACCGGCTTCTCCCACCCCACCTCCAGAAGCCATCACAGTTTGAGTTGTGTATCATCTTACAGGGATGTGAAACTTCAGCTTGTCAAGAAATCTACGCCATTGCCTGTTCAGGGAAATCTCTTCATTCCCTACATCCTTGTCTCTGTTTCCCATCTGAGAAAGTGAGGGCTTGGCTTCAGCTGGCGCCAGGCATGTCGCAGAGCTAGCACACGTGGGAAGGGGCTGACCCATCCCGACTGTAGCACAAGCCCTTGCTTTAGCTTCTGGCCTCTGCATTGTGCCTCAGTGTCTGTGTCCCACACAAGGATAGCCAGCGTGTCACATTCCCCACTTCCTTCTTCATCTCATCTGCTCGCCATGCAGCCATATTCGGCGAATGCCTCTCACCTGTGCTCTTCAAAACGATCCCGAGACTGCTGGACAGGCAGACAGTGCTTCTAGGTGCTGTGTCTTTATTGCATCCAAAGTTAATGAATTCAAAAGTTATGGGACCGTGTCAGCTGAGGCAAGGAGCTGTTCAATGGCAGCAGGATCACGCCTTAAACACGTTCTGTCCTGCAGTTAAAATTAATGTCTAAATCTCGGGTGCAGAGTCTGTGGCTGGCAAGAAAGACAGGAGCACAGCTTGGGCGCTTGAGAGTTTGCCAGAAGACAGGTGGAGCTCTCACTTGTGGAGCTGGGGTCAGAATATCTCTAAGGAAGAACGTATCTGGTTAATTCTTCTTGTCTGTCTTAAAATATATTCTTCACAGATGAGTTCCTTCCTTCTCTAGCTGGCAAAACACTCCTTGGCCTGCAATACTGCATGCTTTGCAGTCCAGGGATGCAGAGCACACTGAGAGCTGTGGATTAGCATTAAGGATTGCAGTGATTTTTTTTTTTCTCTTCCCTTAAGCTACTGAGCAGATTCAGAGTGGATGTCTCTGTTACGGGACGGTGTGGGATTGTGGTACATCTGCTACAGCAGCGCTGAGAGAGCAGGAGCCCCGGTTTCCCCGCTGCACTGCAGAGCTGCTTCCCTGAGCGTAGCCTCCTGTTGCAGCCCCAGGTTTTCCATCCCAGTCCCTTCACAGCCTCTCATCCCTCCCGCTCCAGGTACAGAGCAGACGAAGCAGATTGTCTTTGCTCCCAGCACAGAGCCGGCCTTTGTCACTGTCCCCCAGAACAGCTTTGGGGAGCCCTTCGTACTCAACCCCAACACCTGGTCTCTGGTTGTTGAAGCAGAAGGTGTGCTGCTGGTAAGGACCAGCCCCCATGCTCCATCCACCACAGGGGGCTTCAGCAGCTCCCTGGGGGCAAGTGTCCCAAACAGCCAACTCTCCCATCTCTTCCCCTAGGACTATCTGGTTTTGCTACCCAGCTCGTACTATGAAGCTCCAATACTGCAGCTAAAGGTCACGGAGCCGTGTACCTACCAGCCAGCCCCAGAACAAGCCACCCAGAAGTAAGGATCTCCACATCTTTGTGCTGTGTGGGACCTACTCAGCAACTCTTGGCCTGGGGTTAGGGAATATATACAGTGCACACTCTGTGAGGGTCTAGATGCAATAAAACTGCTTAGTTGAGCCCTTTGCCGTGGTTGGTAAAGCCTGCTGAACTTGCACTGTCCCAGAAAGCCAACAAATAGATCTCCTCATCCATGGCACAGGCAGTGTGTGTGTGCTCATGGACCCTGGAGAGCCAACTCGCCCAGTAAGACCATAGCCCTCTCCTCTGCTAGACTGGGTTCTCAGTGCCGGGTTATGTGTCAGTCAACAGCCCTGGAAAATGGCTACAATGACTTAGGTCTGGCTCGACTTTTTAAAATAAATGGGCAGAGTCTGGTAGTGCTTAGAGCATCTCAGTGTGTCTGCTTGCTCTGCCCGGGGCATCTCGGTCCATCTTGGTAGGAAGGCTGGTTGGGCTGTGGACACCAGTTGTCCCCTCCACTGTAGCAATGGTCCCCAGGATAAAGCACGTAGCAAGGGGAGAAGTTTTTTGTTGTTACTGCCGTTATGGGTTCTATAACATACAGGCTCTTGCTCCACACTAAGCAGAGGGCTCCGCTTTGGGCAGTGGAGCCTTCATATTGGGCCAAAGCCTTCTGCAGATCTTGTTGGGATCAGGCTACGTGGGTGCTGTTGCCTCTTACAGTCATGATCTAACAAACATACTTTGCAATATTTTTTCTTAAATGTTTTTAGCTGCCTCTTGTATAAGTACTTGTCTGTGGACGGCTTTCCTGCTGTGTCAGGGGTGGATGCGGTGTGCAGGCTGGACAACCGGTTACCCAGAGCATGTCCCACAGAGCAGCTCACTCCCTTCCATCCCCGGATGGCGACATGCAGTGGCAGTGATGTGAGTGACACCTCTATTTCATCCCTCTGCTCCCACCGTCTGGTGCCGTACACGCACCCGGGCAGGTTACTGGAAGGGCTTTTCACCCATGCACACCCCGCTGTTGCCCCCTCGGTCTTGCAGCTGTGTGCTTGCTTGCCCTGTTGTTCAAGGCATCCAAAAGCAGTGTCTTGCGTGGGGCTTGCAAGGACACATGTGGTACATGGTAAGAAGTTGGCCTGTTGTCCCCTCAGCTGCAGAGGAGGCTGGTTTGCAGCACAGGCATCCTGCACACGCTCACTGCGGCTAGTGGGACGGGAGACCCCTGCTCAGTTGTCTCTTTATCCTCCAGGTGGAAGTCCAGCTCTCCCTGCCTGTTGCCCAGCCTGGAAAATACGTGCTGGTGGTGGAGTACGCCAACACCAATGCTTTGCAGACGGTGGGTGTTGCTGTGAGCTCACCGCACTTAGCCGTGCAGCAGGGCACATTCATCTTCTACCCATGTGTCTACAGGTATGGTCAGCTCTGAGACAGAGAAAGGGTTCAGTCTCCTCTGACATGGCAAGGACAAGCCCCCCAAGTTGAGCTTTTTCTGCTTTATCACTTGAACAAAGCAATGCCTCTGTGTTGTATGTCTAAGTTGTGTATGTCTAAACTCATTCTAGCTGGACGTGGATTTTAGTGACTGTCCATCCCTGGGAAATACATGGCATCCCTGGCACACTGCCTGCACCAACGTAGTCCTCTAACACCTCTGCCAGGAGATAATCTCTTGCTCCCGTTTACGGCTGGGTACATTGGCAGGGGCCCTGATTTAGGGAATGGCCTGTGGGCACGTTTGTTGAAGCTGTTTGTGCAGGTCAAACCCTGTCCCTTACTGTAAAAGTGTCTGGCTTGAGACTGCAACCTTTGCGATAGGAAACAAATGTCTGGGGTGTCCTTCGGAAACTTCACTCTTATGACTTGCCAGAAAAGGCATCAAAAGGACTTTGTATAAATATCTTCAGGACGTATAGCTGGCAAGACAAGAAATGGGTCATGACCCTGCTCAAGTCTGCCTTCAAAATCTGTGTTTCTCATACAGTTTCCTTTGTCGAGGGATTGCTGTGGATTCCCAGAGCCGCATGGGAATTTTTGAACTTACCTCAGAGGCCACCATTCGGTTCATCTCTGATCTGGCTGACTTCTTCCTGGTAAGGCTCCCCGCGAGGGCAGCTCTGTTGGCAGGTTGCAAGGAAGAGAGGCAGGAGTGCTGCCCAGCCTGTAGAAGGGTTTTCTAGTCCTGGTTGGACTGGCTGCTGGATCTTAGTCTATGTCATGAGCAGTCCAAGGTGGAGACTGTGGCCAGTGGTGTGTTCTGAAGTAGATCACGAGACTGGGATTTGGGAGAAGGTAGGGAGAAGCATCTGCTCTTTGCAGAGGGAGCTCTGGAGCAGTGCGGCAGTGCCTCTTCCTATTTTACCTTGAAGGCATTCGCAGTTGCTTAGCCAAGGATAGAAGAATCCCATAAATATCTGGAGCTCCTAAATCCCTTAGGGCTTGTGCCAAGGAAGAAGGGGCAGTAAACAGAGGTGTGACCTGCCATACGTCAGCTGAAGTGTNCGGCAGTGCCTCTTCCTATTTTACCTTGAAGGCATTCGCAGTTGCTTAGCCAAGGATAGAAGAATCCCATAAATATCTGGAGCTCCTAAATCCCTTAGGGCTTGTGCCAAGGAAGAAGGGGCAGTAAACAGAGGTGTGACCTGCCATGCGTCAGCTGAAGTGTCTGATAAGGAGGCGCTTAGCGTGGTCAGCCTGGTTGTTTGTGGGCACAGGAAGTGCTGTAGGCTCCCGGTGGCAGATGCTGTCGTGTAACCAGGTGTCTCTCTCTTTCACGTGCGGCAGCACAAATTGTACCTCGTACCTGCTGCACAGTTCACCATGGAATTCATTGAGCCGAAGGTGTATTGCATCAGCATCCATGGCACATTCTCATCCAACAGGTAAGAGTCTCCAGTCCCTCAGGGTTTTAGCATGAATGTGGCTGTTATCAGAAGCAATTGCTTCCCCCACTTCTCTCAGGTTTGGAGCCTTTTCAGTTCTTGACCCAGGAGAAAGAAATCTGTGGCTGAGATGAAGCATCTTGCCCTTGCCCACTGAGCAGGCAGGAATGGAGCAAGGACTGGAAGTCAGGCTGCTGGTCCTTCACCTGAACACCCCACTGCCTGCTGTGGCAGACACTCAAGTGTCATCCTGGATAGGTTTTGCTGTGCTCGCTCACATACGGCAAGAGACACTCACTGTATCCGAATTCTTGGCACTGCTTTGTATCAGTATTTGCACAGGAATTAGCCTGTGCTAGGTTCCTGTTCTTCCTGCTGAGCCTGTACCGCAGAGCCCCAGCGGTCCTGGTAGAAAGCTCTCCCTTGGCAGGCATGCTGTGTAACCTGCGAGGTGTTACAGAGCGTGCTTCTGCTGCCAGGAACCCACGGCCTCTCTCTTTCCTTGCCTGAGCTCTTTACATCCTGTTTTCTCCTTGTTTTGCAGCAGCACCTGTGTTCCCTCAAGGTTCCTGAAGCTTTCTCAGTCAATCATTTTGGAAGGGGGCCAGGCTCTGCCCATCGCCCCTGATGTCCCCCTGGCTCAGGCTGTTCATGCTGCTATAGCTGGGGTCCCGGTGGAACCTGCACCTCGGCCTCCCACGGCAGTGGACCCTGCTGCGGAGCTCATCCTCCTGCAACCACTGCAGGTAGTGACAGGGGTGTGGGTTGGGCTGGTTTGTTGATGCTGTGACACTGGGTACCTGGGGCAGAGAGAAGTTTTCCTTCTCTATTGAGTAGCGTTAGCAATTAGCAATTTAGCAATTAGCTTTTTCAGAATTTAATTTGGACTTTAAACTTGTCCCTGAACCTGTAATTTCTGTGGACTCCCCTGTCTTAGCTCCATCCAGCCCTGTTTGGTTCTCTGGGCTCCCAGGAGAAGCTTTGCAGGTATCACCGTTAGAGTGTGAAGACATGAGAGGTTGAGTCACCAAAAGTCTTGAGACCTGACAGTCCGTAGCCTGATAGTTGTGCAGTAAGAGCACAAATCTATGCAGTACTGAAAGAAAATCCTGGTGTCAGATGTGGGTTTTTGTCTCTTTGTTCTCCCGTTTCGGGCCAGGCTGCTGTTGTGTTTAACAGCCGGATCCAGATGCTGGGACGCTACGCTTTCATCCTACACTACTACCAGCCCAACCATCCCACCTTCCCCGTGGAAGTGTTAATCAACGGTGGGCGGATCTGGCAAGGTGAGAAGAGTGGGCACCCATGGGAGGCTGCTGGTAGGCAGAAGCCTTGGAAAGTTTTTGATGCCAGAGGATAACCGTGGGTTCAGCGAGGAGCGCAAAGATGAAGCGAGACTGACTTGCCTGTTCCAGACTGGGAGGGTGTGATGGGGACTGCAAGGGAAATGTGGGACCAATAGGTTTGTTGTCTTTTCAGGTCAGACCAATGCTCATTTCTGCCCACATGGCTACGGGTGCCGGAGCCTGGTAGTTTCTGAGGACCAGATTATCCTGGATGTTACCGATAATGACCTGACTGTGGTTGTTCGAGTGCCAGAGGGCAAGCAGCTGTGGCTGGTGAGCCTCTCTGGGAAGCTCCTGGGGCATGTTGGACCAGGCTCCAGCGACGTAGCTCCAGCATGGCTGGAGTTTGTCCTTGGGGATTTTTGTCACTCTGTGACTGCAGAAATGTCTCCCACCATCATTCAGTTTCTGAATTACCCTAGAAAGTTGCAGTCTCCAACCTTAGTGGTGTAGAATTGAGGGCAGGATTCACAGAGGCACTGTCTAGACGTGGCAGTTGTCCTTCACTGCGTGGGTTTAATACCAAAGCAAGGCAGATATGGAAGCTGTTGCTTTGCATACATAGCACCATGCATCCATAGTGATAATCCAGAATAAGCCTCATTCCTACCCCAGTAATATTTTGTACCTGCATAGCATTGTTTGTCCAGGCAGGTCTCATCATGGGAGCAGGTAGCCGTTGTTATGCTCAGGCAACAGGACTAGAAGACTGACCAAAATTTGGATAAATGGCTGAAAGACAGAACTGGAACCCAGGTGCCTTCATGTCTAGGAGTTTGAGATGATGGTGACTACCTCCCTCTGTGCTGAAGCACAGCCAGAGTGCTGCCCTTTGAGGGTATTCTGCCTTTTTTTACTCCAGTGAATTTGGGCCACCCCTCACATGGAACATTAGAGTAGATGGACCCTGATGAGCAGGCCTCAATGGAGAGGTGATCCCTGGGCTTTCCAGCACTCAGGCACTTTGTGTGTTATATTCTGTCCCAGCAAGGGGTGATCTCATCAGAAGTTAAAGCTCATTTTGGACTACATCTGTCTGGCTCAGCTGAGAAGTGTGGCTCATGCATCTTGTCCTTGCTTTGCAGGATTACATCCTCGTGGTGCCTGAGGACAGCTACAGCTCTCAGTACCTGCAGGAGGAACCGCTGGACAAGTCCTACGACTTCATCAGTAGCTGTGGCATCAACAGCTTCTACATCAAGTGAGACCTTTGGCTTTGGGTGGCTGCTCTGCTGTCTGCAGGCTGCACACTCCTTCAGGGAGCAAAACCCATTGCCTTCATGTATGGCAGGGGAGGGACGTGGTTAAGGCTTTCCTTATCTAGTGACTAAACCTGTGGATGTTTGTGGAATCTCAGCGTCACAGGCTCTCCCTCCCACTAATTCAGTACCCATTGCTGTAGGAGATCCTGCTGGATTTTGGGGTTGTAGGGAGGCTGTTATGGTGTGCGGCAAGGTGATTCCTCCTGCCTTCCCCTGCAGCCCCGTCACGTCGTCGAGGTTCTGCCGTGACTCTGCCATCTCGCTCTCCCTCTTCTACAACAACGGGGCTCAGCCGTGCCGGTGCCATGAGGCAGGGGCGCGGGGCAGCCAGTGCGAGCCCTTTGGCGGGCAGTGTCCCTGCAAGTCCAACGTCATCGGGCGAGAGTGCTCCCGCTGCGCCACTGGCTACTGGGGCTTCCCCAACTGCAGGCGTGAGTTGTCCTATCTTCCGCTCTGTTTTCCCAGCACTTGCTGTTTTGCCTCTTACAGGGCTGAGGCTGATTTGGGAAATGGCTGCATTTTCCAGCCCTGTAGTGGCTCCACAGAGCAGTTGAGCTCTGCATCCATTGCCTCGTGCTCTCCTTGGGCAGCCTGGGTCTTGTTCCCCCAAACACAGCCCCTTTTCTGCCCCTTCCAGCCTGCGACTGCGGCACACGTCTCTGCGATGAAGTGACGGGGCAGTGCATCTGCCCTCCGCACACCCTGAAGCCAGAGTGTGTTGTCTGCGAGCCCCAGACCTTTGGCTGCCACCCCCTTATCGGTTGCGAGGACTGCAATTGCTCTCGGCCCGGTGTGCAGGAGCTGACGGAGCCAGGCTGCGATGTGGACAGTGGGCAGTGCAGGTGAGGGAGCTCTGTTGTGGCACCTGGCATGGCTGGCAGTATCCGTGCTGGAGTGATGGGAGCACATCAGCAGGCTGCAGGGAGGAAATGTCATGATGGGGAGATCCTCAACAAGGTTGTGTCAGTGCCAGCGTGGATGGAGCTCTGAAAGCCCGGCTGCTCCCTGCGCAGCAGCACAAGTCAGAGGTTTCTAATGCTGCGGCTCTTGCGTCTCATCTAGGTGCAAGCCCAACATCATCGGGCGACAGTGTGACCTCTGTGCCCCCGGCTACTACCACTACCCCAACTGCCGGCGGTGTGACTGCCACCAGGCTGGCACCGAAGTGAGCGTGTGCGACCCAGTCACGGGGCAGTGTCACTGCAAGGTCAGTCCTTCAATGCCTTTCTCCTTGGCTCGCCTCTCCTGCTCTGACTGGGGGCATGTGGGTGTCTGGTGTGGCGGGAGGCAGCAGGGCTGGGGAAGGAGAGTGCCTGAGCTGCAGCCAGCCTGCCTGCCGTGGTGCTGTGCTCAGAGCACCCTGAAAGATTTCTTCTCCCCGTCTTTCCTGGCCATGAAGGCTTACTCCTTGGGCTGTCACTGGGGAGACAGGCAGTCTGGGTCTAGCCCCGTGTCAGAGCGCATTGCAGGTAAAGCTGTCAGCCCTGTTGACTCCTTTTCTTCCTACGTGACAGCAGAGTAACTCAAAGTGCTGCGGAGCTGCCTGCTCCAGCCCCTTTGCAGGGCTCACAAGTGCTTTCTCCATGTGAATTCAATGTTTGATGGGTGGTGTGCAAGCAAACCTGTTCAGGAACTGCTTAATCTTCTTTCAGCATCACATCAGTGTGCTTTGCTCACTCGTATGGCCATCTCTGTCCTCCATGAAGGCCTTGTGAGAAGCTGCCGACACTGTTGAGCTTTGCTTGTCTTCCAGGAAAATGTGGAGGGCCCGAGGTGTGACCAGTGCCGCCTGGGAACATTTTCTTTGGATGCCAGCAACCCCAAGGGCTGCACCAAGTGTTTCTGCTTTGGTGCGACCGATCGCTGCCGCAGTGCTGAGAAGCACCGAGCTGAGGTGAGAGGGGCCAGGGGCCACCAGAGCCTGCAGTTCAGTTGTGTTCCCATCCGCCTGGCTCCCTGCTGCCCTCGAGCCTCTGTCCTGCATTAATCCTACCCTTCTGGAAGATACACTGTGAGGAGGGTTATGTTTGTCTCCCTGTGCCCATCTCCCACTTTGAGCCTCTTTTCCTGGTCTCTGGGGTCTCATTGGGTAGAAAGTCATGGCGTGGGGGGACTGTGCCAGGCGGGAGGCAAGGGTGGTGTTCAGCTTTCCAGTGGCTTCATCAGGATGCATGTGAGGTTGTGAGCCTGTTACCGTCCTTTCTGCTGCTCTGGGACTTGCTCTTCTGGTGCATCAGCACCCCGAATACTTTCTGTAGCTCCACTATAAGGTCCTCGTTTGCTCTTCCCACACAGTTCGTTGACATGAACGGGTGGCTCTTGTTGAGCAGCGACCGCCAGGAAGTGCTGACGACTCTGAGCCTGCAGGAGCAGCTCGTCCACGCTGATCTCAAGAACCTCCCGGATGCCTACCAGGAGCTCTACTGGGTTGCACCCAGCTCCTACCTTGGGGACCGGGTAAGGGCACAGTGGCAGCTGGACCAGCAGTCGTGCACATTCCTGACCCCACCAACATGTGTGCCAGCAGCATGCCCGCTGACATGCTGGCGTTGCTCATGCTCTGGTTGAACACAGACAGCTCTGACCCATCTCGGTGGCGTGGACTCGCAGCAACATAGGCAATTTGTCTCTCCCTTAGGTTTCCTCCTATGGTGGGCACCTGCGCTATGAGCTGCACTCCAACCCGCGGAGAGGTGACGTGTTCATTCCCATGGAGTCCCGCCCGGATGTGATCCTGAAGGTGCAGCCTGAGAAATCCCCTGGTGCCCCCTGCTAATGCATGAGCCGGGTGAGGTGGTGACTGACACCTTCCTTGCTTTTTCCAGGGAAATCAGATGAGCATCATGTTTCTGGAAAGCACGTACCCATCCCCGGGGGAGGTACATGAAGGCCAGCTGCAGCTGGTGGAGGTGAGTTTGCACACACAAGCGTGTGCCAAGTTAAGTGCTCAGATGCTATTGAAAGGATAAGGCTAGCGTGTCGACAGAAGGGACACTTGCTTTGAGCTCAGTAGTTCAGGTGCTGCCTATTGCAGCAGAACTGGCTGTGAAGATCCCGGGCTGTTTTACCTGTGCAAAGAGGATACATCCCAGTGGCAGGGAAGTGAAGGCTGGGCTTGGATGTTCAGGTGCCTGTGCTTCCTGCCAGTAATGTCAGCTCTTCTCCCGCTAGGGTAACTTCAGGCACACAGAGACGCACAACCCTGTGTCTAGAGAGGAGCTCATGATGGTGCTGGCAAACCTGGAACAGCTGCAGATCCGGGCGCTCTTCTTCCAGCTTTCTTCATCCGTGTCCCTGCGCCGTGTAGTCCTGGAGATGGCAACAGATACAGCTATAGGCATCCGTGCCAGCAACGTGGAGCTGTGCTTTTGCCCAGCTAACTACCAGGGGGACTCCTGCCAGGTAGGGGTGAAAGCAGACGTGCTGCTCCAGGCAGAAGGGAGTCAAAACAGTCCCAGAATTTTGGGTCTCAGCCACCCCTTGTGCTTGGTGTGGGTGGCAGCTGCGGGGTTTAAATGTTTGTGCTAAGCGTGCCAGCTTCCAAGCCAACCCCTGAGGACTTCAGTCGAAATTACAGTGCAGGTTGTGCCGGAGGAAAGAACATCTCCCACACCAGCCTGCTCCTGGCTCCCCTCCCACAACACAGCGTACCTGGGAGAGATGCGTTAGCTGCATCTGCCCTCTTGGAAGAGGTGTGATGGAGAAATTGCTGAAGTGGTGCAGACCAAAATTAAGCACATGCAGTACTTTGGAATAGTTTCTTCTGTCTGGCCAATTACCTCCTGTCAACGAGGAGCCAGAAGGAGCTGCACTGAAAAATCTTAGTTGTTGCTTTTAATCCCTTCTCTATCAGTACAACCCTGTGGGAATTCTGTCATGGAAACTAAGTTATTCTGTTTGCTTTGCCTGAATGTATTGGGCTGTTTTTCAGATCTCTGTCTTTTTCTGTCCTCAGGAATGTGCTCCAGGTTACTACAGGGACACCAAGGGGCTGTTTCTGGGAAAATGCGTCCCTTGTCATTGCAACGGCCACTCAGATCAGTGCCTGCCAGGCTCTGGGATATGCCTTGTAAGTAAACAGTGAAGCAGCATGATATTTTGGAGTTACAAGGTCTGTGGCATGTGCTTAAAAAGCTCTTCATGTACTGTCTGAGCTGGCAGGACTGTGCCCGAGTTGGAGCATGCACTGCATGTGCCATTTCGGGGTGGTCCCACGTGGGGTCAGCTTAGGGTGAAAGACAGCTCTGGAAAAGAGGAAGGACTCAGACATCCAGATATCTGCTGGGGAATTCTTTGTGCAACCCACCGTTTCTTGCTGTCAGTGCTGAGCCCACAGCCTGTTTTTACCTTGCAGAACTGCCAGCACAACACAGAGGGAGACCACTGCGAGCGATGTAAGGATGGCTACATGGACAGCCACTCTGCCGAGGAACGCCTGCAGTGTGTTGGATGTCCATGCCCTCTTTCAGTTGTCTCCAACAAGTAAGCACCCTTGGACAGGATTGTCTGTTTGGCCTCGCTGTTTACCACTGGAACCACACTGTGCCATATCGGGGCACTGGCTTGGCACTGGCGGGTGTCCCAGTGCCAGCCTTGTCCATGACCCCAAACCATGTCTGTGGCGTCCTACCCAAAGCCCCAGCTGCCCACAGTGAGCAATCAGCTCCCCTGGCACCATGTCAGGGGTAGCTGCACCTTCCCGTTCCTCCCTTTTTGTTTCAGTTTTGCTGTCGGTTGTGTCCACAAAGGCTCCAACATGCAGTGCCTCTGCAAGCCTGGCTACGCTGGACCCAACTGTGAGCGGTAAGAGTGATGGCACCCGTGTTTCTGAGGCCATGCACAGCCAAGGCCCATGCAGCCACTGCTGTGGCAGAAGGAAAGTTGTCCTAGTAGAGACTGCAAAGGAAACGGTTGGCTCTGCCACCAGTGTGCCAAATCCTCTGGCAAGATTTCTTTCGATGCTTTTCAACCTGCAAATGCCCTAGTGCTTTCTCCACTACTGACATATTGTGCTACTATGGGTGTATTTTTTATATGTGCTTTGCCTTGACTTGCAGTCTGTGATAAGGGCGCCTTTCTGGGGTATTGTGAGGCAAAACACAAAGTGCCATGAGGTCCCTGAGGGCTGCAGTAGTTACAAGTGTTGGATGCTCACACTGTCGAGATTACACAAGACTCAGGCCATGGTGCAGGCATGAGTTGTGGGAATCCCCCCAATGCCTGGCTGTGTTTTAACTTGCTGTATTTCTCCAGATGTGCCCCAGGATACTATGGCAATCCCTTGGTGATTGGCAGCTCATGCCAGCCGTGCAATTGCAGCGGGAACACAGATCCCAACATGCTGTTCAGCAGCTGTGACTCCCTGACAGGCGCCTGCACGGGGTGCATGCACCACACGGCTGGGGCGCAGTGCGAGGTCTGCATGCCCGGCTACTACGGGGATGCGGTGGCAGCCAAGAACTGCACACGTGAGTTGGATGGGCAGCAAGCCAGCCCTGCGGGGGGAGGATGGACAGACTGACCGTGGACGCGTTTAGCACCTTAGCCAGGCTGTGCGTTGCCCTGATGGGTCACAAGCTCGGTTGCACACATTGCAGGCATCCTCCAAAGGCAATAATAGGAAAAAAACAACTCCAAAAACCTGCCGTCCAACATCAAAACTGCATAACCTCCAATCCGCTCCCAAATGCGAGCTGCCAAACCACATGCAGGCTGGAACCGTCTTGCCCTGAGCAGCTACTGCAGCAGTGGTGCTGGCGCTCCCTTGGGATCTGGGTTTGCACAGCCCGCTCCCAGCACTGCTCACCTCCCTCAGAGGAACAGCAGCCCAATTGCCCCTCACAAAAGAGGGGGTCTGCCCTGGGCTGGTGTCATGGGAATAAGTTGTCGGCAGGAGCAGATGCAAGAGGAGAGAGGCTCTGTCTTTGATAGATAAGGGAGAAAGAGGGTTCCCTGTCAGGAATAAGGTTTGTGAGTGGCTGAGCAGTCTGCTTGGCATATAACTGGCTGTATTTTTCCCTGGCAGAGTGCAACTGTTCGCCTTGTGGGACAGAGTCGTGCCATCCACAAACTGGTCAGTGCTTCTGCAAGACTGGAGTGACGGGTCAGCACTGCGACCGCTGTGAGGTGAGGGCCGCCTGCATACTGGGGTGGTGCCTGTCCTTAGCGCACGGACAAGGGGCAGCCCTGATGTGTAGTGCCCAGGTCTGTGAGCAGAGCGGTGCTGGCAGCTGCGCTGGCAAGCAGGTGGTTAAGACTGGATTTGCATTATCTGCCTAGCGAAAGCCTATTAAAGGTCTGGCAGCAAGTGATGGAGGCAGCGTTCAGTTCCAGCCTGGGCAGTAATGTGGTCCCCTTTGGGAAACTGCCATAAACCCAATTTCCCTGCACGCATCCAGCGTGGGCATTGCAGGGCAAGGGCACGTTTGCAGGGCAGTGCTGTGCTGTATCTGGGCTCTTACAGCAGCTCCGTGTATTTGCCATGTCGATATAAGTTTTGTGGCAGTCAGAACACTCCTAGAAAGCAAGACTGGGGTCCCACATGGCCTCCGCCTGCCCCAAGAGGAAGGCACACATGCCTTCTTGCTCAACAGGGCACCAACTGCTTTGCTTTTCCCTAGGAGGGTTACTACGGCTTCGAGGGATGCTCTGGCTGCCGGAGGTGTGACTGCGACGTCGGCGCTGTGGGGAGCAGCTGCCACGCACAGACCGGCCAGTGCAGCTGCTTGCCCAGTGTCAGTGGCTTGCGCTGCCAGCAGTGCGCCCCAGGCTACTGGGGCTTCAGTGAGAGCGGCTGTAGAAGTGAGTCCTGCTTCCTGGGCCTTGGGTCCCACACATGGAGGAGTGGGACAAGGCGTTGGTGGCCTGTGTGCTAATTGAATTGTTAAAGGTGGAAAACAAGTGGCTGCTATCCGAGTTCCTGTGCATGTTGCTAGGTTGCACAGGGAAACCCCTCAGCAGTGGCATGCAGATGAACAGGGATGCAGTTGCACAGCTGGAATAAAACCACCCCTTCCCCTCCCTCCGTGCTGGCAACAGCACAAAGTGATGCCACAGGCGTTTCCCTGTTATTAAACTCGGTAGAGTGCGAGTGCAGAGGGGGCTCCTGTGACCCGCGGACTGGGGAATGCACCTGCTCCAACGGGCTGACGGGGAAGCAGTGCGACGTCTGCATGCACGAGTATGAGATCCCCGTGGCAAATGGTCCAGACAGCATGAGGTGTGAAGGTCTGTATCCTATAGCCCTGGGTAAAGAGGTGAGGGAAGCCCGTGGGGAAGGGCCCGGTGATGACTGCTCCATTCCCCTGGCAGTGTGCGACAGCTGTGTCCTGCTTCTGCTGGAGGATCTGCAGAGCATCGAGATGTCCTTCCCCTCCATTCGCAGCCAGCTTGTCAACCTCAACGCCAGCTCCATCGCCTGGGCTCGTCTCCATGGTCTCAACAGCACTATGGCGACTGTCGCTGTACGAGCAAGGCTTAACATCACTTTCTGCCCATGTTTCCGGACCCGTTGGCATGATTTCGGCTCTTTTTTTTCCAGAACCAGCTGCGTGAGTACCAGAGAGCCGTGAACAAGGTCAGGCAAAGGGCTGACGAGCTGGAGGATGAGAACGTGGACCTCACACAGGACCTGAATGCACTGCAGCACAAAGTAGGGTATTTCTCCATCTTCCTTTGCCAGAGCACGAGTCCATCCTTTTACCTAAAATGAGGGCTTTGAAGGCTGTGAGGAGCCTTGTTCAGGGAGGATGGATCTCCTGCCCAGCCAGCGCTAGGCTTGGGGGCCGGGGTCTCTTAGATGCTCAAGCTAGATTACCTGCGTTCCTCCCTTGGAGGACTGTTAAACTTCTCGTGATATTGATGGTTGTTTCTTGATTTATTATTTGCTTTTGAGGCAGCTTTGACTTTAAACAGTAAAACTAAATTCAATAAAATGTAATTTATAGAAGAAGCTTACAAGGAAGGAACATAAACATCCAGGTCCGTCCTGGATGTATCCATACTGTGGCAGGGAAGAACGTGGGCCCTGTAAGCAAATGCGTCAACAGTTTTTATTGTAATAGTCCTTGGAGACCTCAGTACAGCAACACCTTTTGCAAGATGCAATCTATGTACAGTCTGAAAAACACCAGTTGTGTCTCCGGAGAACTTACAAACTGAGCAAGATTTGATTTGATTTGATTTGATTTATAAACTGCCTGCTCCTAATCTAAGGGAGAGGGAAGAGTCTCTATTTGATGATGTACGTCCCCAGGCAGCTGCATGGACAAACTGCCTCTGTGTGTACGTTTGTCTGCACAGCGCTACGCTCTGAACGGCCAAACTGCAGCCGTCCGTCTCTTCTTGTGTCCTGGTCAGGACCCAGGTGGGCCTGGTTTCAGGCTCCAGGACATTTCCTGTGTTAAGAGCGCAGGACGGTGCTGTCCTCTGTGGTCTTAGACCTGTTTCAGGATCCAGAACCTGTTGCGTTGGAGCTCCGTTTGTTGCTTGTGGTTCCCTGAAGGTGCTAAATACAACCATCACTAAATGCATCGTAGGCGAGTAGCACAGGGCAGGCTGCTGGAAGAGACATGGTTTGCAGACCTAAAAAGCTGCACATTCCCAAGCCTTGTGTGCTTTTTGGGAACATCTTTCCTGCTGACAGATCACATAAAACGCCATCTCATACTTCAGCTGAGCCAGTGTTGTTTGTTGTAGATGACAATGACTCACAGAGAAGCAAACCGGATTGAGCAGCACACAAGAGGGACTTATCAGAGCGGGGAGCAGCTCCTGCTAAATATCCAAAGCATTCAGAAAGGCATTGCAGGTAGGTAAAGAAGAGTCTGCTTTGTGGGTTTTTCCTGCTGGGAATGCCATGCTCTTGCTTTTGAAGAGCACTTTGTACTGCGTCACTTAGAGAGAGCTGTGGAGAAAACAAGGGGAAATAAAGTGAAATGGAGATCCCTGCAGAATTCTGGCTGTTCGGGTAGACCGGGCTTATTGTGAGTACCAGCTGTTTGGCTAAACACAATCTTTGGAAAAAACAGGTTGAACTTGCACAGATGTCATTAAAATGCATAGAACCAGGGCAATCTGCGCTACTGCTTCAGGAGAGACGTAGCGAAACAGGGAGCGACTGTATCTAGGAGAGGAGGTAAAGCCACAAAAAGTTGCTTGTGTTGTAGCATGTGTTACTGTAACGGCCAAAGAGATAGAAACATGGGGCAAAACCTCTGAGTGATCTCAAGCAATTTGGGTGCCTGAGTACTGCATGAAAGCTGGCTGCAGTTTGTTGAGGGTGATGTAAGAGAGGAAGGATCTTGGGGGATTACGAAGGACCTGAGCTGGTCAATGCTAACAGGGGATCTGGATTTCTCTGCAGACTTGGTGCGGCAGATGGCCAGGTTTGGGGCTGCAAACGCCAGCACCACCTCCACTGAGGAGTTTCGGCAGAAGATGGCCGAAGTGGAAAGAATGCTGAGGGAGATGAAGGAGCGGAGCCTGAGCAGCCAGGAGGAGCTGGCAAGGCGCGAGCATGAGGAGGCTCAGAAGTGTGAGTCTGGCTCAGTGGCATGGGACAGGGCTGCACAGATCCTGTTGGGTCTAGCTGTCCCTCAAAGCCTGGCTTGGAGCCCATATAAACGCTACATGTCATGGTCACATTTGGAGAGTGCCTTTAATGAAACAGGCGCCTTGTTCAAGTTTTACAGTAGTTTTAGGGTCCTTTGTGACACTGCATGTATGGTTTCTTTTCTCTTAAGGTGAATTTTAGAGCAGATTGTACTAGGTGGGTGGTTTTGTTTGATGACTGAAAATTACAATCCTTAGCACCAGGAGTTACCATTATTACGTACGCGTCACATATGGACGTGGCTAAGTCACCCCATGTTTCTTCATATTCCCTGTCCCAGCAAAGGGATCCAGAGTAACAACCAGCAGCCCAGCACCCTCAGCAGCTCTGCCATCCCAAAGACATCCCTTGCAGGAGCAAGGGCTTGGATTGTGCTCCCACAGAAAGCCCCGCTGCATAACCAGGCACGCTGGCACTGCGGGGAGCAAGCGCTTCTAATTAACAGGCAGTGGCAAAACACAGTTCAGCAGCTGAAAGCTTGAATTATAAACTGGCCCTTGCTAGAAATGAGTAATTATTCACAGTGGAAGTAATCAGACACTGGAACAGGCCTCAGGTGGGGTTTCTCTGTCATCTGGAGCCTTCCAGGCATGGCTGGGTGTCTTTCTGAAAGAGACCCTGTCCCTCTCACCAGCACTGGGGGCGGTTTGGAGACAATTTTGGATGAGATCCTGTGCTATCCAGGCTGAAAGAGGGAGGGAAGATGGTCACTTCTGGCCTTGATAGCTGCCAAGTGAGACCAGAACCAGGTTTTTCCACAGCCAAGCACAGAAAGAGCCCTTTAACACAGGAGAATGAATTAGCAACAGTTGTCATCTCCCCCTCTGTCCTCAGTGCTGCATCGGGTGAAGAGTGAGCTGCATGCCCGTTGGGAGTCCAACCAGGACCTGGTGAGCAGCATCCGGGACCGGCTGGCACAGCACAGCTCCCAGCTGATGGATCTCCGCGACGCCCTCAACGAGGCGGTGAACAAAACCAGGCAGACGGAGGACTTGAACAGCCTGAACCGCAACAACCTGGAGGACAGTCAGGTAGACCTTCCCCAGGTGGTCCCGTACTGCCACGCAGCGAGGGGGGGCCCACCCCGGCTCTGCCAGTGCCTAACTCTGCGCCTGTGTGTCTAGCAAAAGAGCCGTGAACTCCAAAAGCAGCATGTGCTCGTGCAGGAGACCCTGAGGATGGCCAAGGACTCCCTGGGCCACGTCTCCAACTTCCTACAGAAGATGGAGAGGGCAAAGGAGGTGGGTGATGGAGGTACTTCAGCATGGGCTGAGTGCGAGGGGGTGGCAGCCTGCAGGAGTGATGCGTGTCCTTGCAGGCATACGAGAAGCTGGCAGCGCTGCTGGATGGGGCGAAGCTGCCTCTGACTGAGCGGGTCAAGAAGTTCTCCCCGGCCAGCAGCAAGATTCCCATCGTGGAGCAGGCGGAGGAGCATGCCCGGCTCCTGGATGAGCTCGCAAGGAACTTGTCCAGGTGAAGCACCAGTCCTGACACTTTGTAGGCAAGTCCTCTCCTGCCAGAGTTGGGGGTGGGAAACTGCAGCCCCATTCCATGGCGGGGGAGCAGTGGGGTGCCATCTCCAAAGCTTTATCCTGGAGAACATGTGATAAGGAGCCCAAAGGGGTTTGTCTGGGGTGGGGAGCGTGGGCAAGAGCCCAGCCTTAGCAGACTCCATGGACTTGATGGCTTAATCTTCCAACACAGCATTATCCAGGGCACAAACCAGGATGGCTTTATCCAGCGGGCGATTGATGCCTCTAATGCTTATGCCAGCATCATTGAAGCTGTGAAAAAAGCTGAGCGAGCAGCCCACGATGCTGATGAGGCAGCCAGCGAGGCTTTGATGGTACGTGCTGTAGGGAGCCCCATGAAGATGAGTAAAAGCCAAACTCCCTTGACAGTCCTCCAGCTTTTCATACCCAATGCAGGGCTCTCCTGCCCCTTCCCTCTGAGACTTGAGTGCTTTGTTCTGTGCCAGAGCGCAGAGCCTCTGCCACGGCTGGGGCCAGGCTCTGGGGGTTTGGATCTCCCCATCACACCCCAGCAGCACACCCCACTGCAATTGTCTGAACGAGCATTTTTATGTGCAGTCAGGGCCGGAGACTGGAATTTCTCTTCAGACTCCCAGGCAGTGCACATCTGTTTTACAGAATGTCATATCAGAAAATCTCGGGGCCATCTCTAAAGAGCTGAAGAGGAACAGCAGCAACCTGGAGGAGGCTGTGAGGAGAGAGCAGAGAAAACTCAACGGGGGTGAGAGAGGCTCCTTGCAGGGTGTGCTGTCCTTCGGGCTGGACGGAGATCCAACACACAACATACGAATTTCTTTAATTGCAGCTATTAAAGGCACGCTGCAGACAGCAAAGGACAAGCTGGCTGACCTCCGTGTGAAGAAGGAGCAGCTACTGACCCAGCTCCAGTCTGTGCAGGATATGCTGGGCAGGGACCAAGGTTTGTCCTGGGGCAGCTAGACTGGTTCTCTCCACTCCCTTCCTTGTGTCCAGGCTGTGACCCAAGGGTGCTTCCTCCCTGCTCCCAGCCATCCCAGAGATTTTTTCTCGTTTCTTTCCAGAGGACACAAAAGAGACAATCCAGAATGCCAAAGCGGCAGCTGCTGAGGCCAACGAAACAGCTGCGAGAGTGGAAGATACCCTGAGCACCATGAAGAAGAACCTGGATGAGTGGAAAGACCAGTACGGAGACCTTCGAAATGAAGACCTGAACCAGGCAGTCCAGGATGCCAGGAAGTCTGGTGAGTGCTGAGCCTGCTGGGCTGCCAGGGCTGAGTCTGGCACGAGCCAGTGCATGGACAGATGTCCCCAGAGAGCTCCGTGCTTTTGGAAGCTGTGCTTTGCAGCTCTGTGTCAAGAGTAGAGGGAGATAGCAGCCAATACTGAGTGCTTTAAGGCTTGTCCCTTTATTTTTTTCTCTCCCTGTGGTGTCTGTGTCACCTGTATCTTTGCTGCAGGGGATTGTGTGCACTAGAGCATTTTCAGAACCCGCCACCAAGGCTGCTGGATTTAGGGGATCATTCTGTGACTCTGCTCCCAGCTGCCTCTGCTTTGATTTGCATGTCTCAAAACTGCCTGAGCTTTACTTACATCTCCCTTCCTCACTAACCTTCAAATCCCCTTTGTCCTCTCCAACCCCAGTGTCCAGCCTGGAAAGCACCATCCCGTTGCTACTGGGGAAGCTGAGCAGCCTGGAGAACAGGAGGAACAAGAATGCCACTGTGTCGGAGAACATTGTGCGGATCCGGCAGCTCATCATGCAGGCGAGGAACGCTGCCAGCAAGGTAGGGGAGGGTGAGGACTTGGGGTGCCAGGGGCTTGGGATGAATGAGGGCTTACCTGAGGGTAGTGTGCAAATGGGAGGAGTACCTAGAAGAGAGCTGGGGCCGCTAGACAGGGTCCCTTTCTCATGGGAAGATTCCAGAAAATGCTTTGACTTGGCAGAGGCGGCAGTGACGAGAGGCAGCAGCGGTGGTTTCAGTGCCATGGGTTTGGATTTCTCTCCCTCCAGGTGAAAGTCCCCATGAAGTTCAACGGCAGCTCAGGTGTGCAGGTCCGGATGCCCAGCAACCTGCAGGATTTGGCGGCCTATACATCCCTCAAATTCTACATCCAGAACCCCGAGCCCAGGAGCCGGCAGCGACGGCAGGATGGGACAGAGGAGGGGCGGTTCGTGTTGTACCTGGGCAGCCGGGAGGTGAGATGGGGCTGTGCAAGCAGGAGGAGGGTGGCGGGAGCTGTGGTAGTAGCATCAATGGGGGATCGTGCCTGGACATTGGCCCCTCTCCCTTCACGGCTTTGCAGGGAACACAGAGGCCCTGGGTGCAGCCGTCAGCCTGGCTGGAGGTGGATGGGGAGAGTAGTGCGAATGGGGGTGCTTGGGCAGCGCAGCCCTGGTAGCATCAGGGAGAGCGTTGCCTGCTGCTCCTGCCTGTCCTGAATGCCACCGTGTGACACTGTCTCTCCCTGCACTCAGGCCACTGGAGACTACCTGGGCATCGTGCTTAAGGACCGCAAAGTGCAGTGGGTCTACAAACTGGGCGATGAGGAGCCAGCTTCCCTGACCGTCGATGAGGATATTGGAGAACAGTTTGCCACCATCAGCATCAACAGGTGGGAGGCTGATGGGACACATCCCAGAGAAGTTCAGCAGGAGATTGTCCCTGCAGTGAATGCAGGCAGAGCTATGCCCAAGCCTGGACAGGCCCTGAGCTTGCCGAGGTGCTATGGACTTCATCATCCCTAAATGATGAATACTGAGATACCTCAAAAAAAAAAAAACTAGTGGGGAGACAGTGTCTTAGCCCAGGTCACAGAGGGTCTGGGAGTTCCTGCAGGAGAGGAATGATGAAGCTCATCATGGAGTGTCCGTTGAGCCTTGTGGCAGTGCTCATAATGAGCTCTGACTCCTTTGAATGCACTGCAGCCCTGGGGCTCCCCAGTGGGAGTTGCACCCCTTTTTTGGGAGGGCAGGGTTTGTTCCTCTTTGGGGGTCTTCCCTTGTCTTGACCATCCCTCCGTGCTGCAGGATCCTGCAGTATGGGCACATGTCCGTGATCGTCGAGAGGCAGACGGTGCACGAGACCAAGGGAGAGAGTGTGGCCAAGGGGGAGCAGGGGCTGCTCAACCTCAGCCCGCGCAACGTGGTCTTCTACGTGGGTGGCTACCCTTCCAGCTTCACGGTGAGACAGACAGCAAGGAGGGAGGCTTAATTTCCTGGGAGGTATCAGCGATACCTTTGGAGCTTCTTGGGGAGGAAAACCCTTGATTTCATGGGAAAACCAGGATCAAACTTGCTCTAACTGTCCGGTTTCATTCCCAGCCTCCTCCCACTTTGCGCTATCCCAACTACCGTGGATGCCTGGAGCTGGACACACTGAACGAGGAGGTTGTGAGCCTGTACAACTTCCAGCGCACCTTCCAGGTGGATACCACTGCCGAGAAGCCCTGCGCAAGGTAGGACGCCATGCTCAGGCCGGGGGCAGCTCTGGTCTGTGGCACTTACCCTGACCCTTGGCTGCCCCAGAGCATGGCAGTTGGCTTTGGAGTGATGCCTTGGGCCTTTTCTTGTGTGGCTCAGGTCCAAGTCCACAGGAGACCCCTGGCTGACTGATGGCTCCTACTTCGATGGCACCGGTTATGCGGAGATCAAGTTTGAGAGTCAGTATGGCACGACCAAGCGTTTCGAGCAGGAGATCCGGGTGGTCTCCTACAACGGCATCCTCTTCTTCCTGGAGAATCAGGCAGGTGCTAGCTCCCCTGGGGAGCCTTCACCCCTCGGCCAGCGGGCTGGGACAATCCTAGCCTCACTTGTAGACATTCCCAGTTCAGCACCCTGGCGAGAAGAGGGCTTTGGAGAGGGCAGTGCTACTTGGAGCAGCATTTCTGCACTATCGGTATAAGCCACAAGAGGGCTGGACCCAGACCTCACAGCAGAGGCAATCACTTGTCTGGTGCTGGGACTCCCCTGGACTCCAAGCGCACCCCACTCAGGCCCTCCGAGCCGGGCCAGGCAGTGCTGCAAGGAGCGTTTCCAGCCTGCAGTGCTGTCCCTGCCCCCCAGTGCAGGGCTGCTGTTTGCAGACAAATCCCCAATAATTTTCGCAGTGGTGTGTCGAGGCACTGGCAGTGAGACCTGCTCCACCAGTGCTAAAGGGCAGGTCAGGCTCAGGGCCACGGCTGCACGCTGCATACCAGGACCCGGGGCTGAGTGTCCATCCTGCCTCCCCCAGGGTCAGTTCCTGTGTCTGGCCATCCGGGACGGGAAGCTGGTGCTTTACTATGACTTCAGCACCGGCCTGGAGATGGCAAAACCCAGCAGCAACACCTCCTCCCTCACCATCAGCAGCACCACAAACAAAGCGGTAAGGGGGAACAGCCACCTGCCCAGCTGGCTTGGAGGGTTCCTCATTCAGAGGCTGGGGGGGGGCACCCAGACCCATGGTTTTGGCAGGGGAGAGCTGCAAGGAGTTCTTTGACCACAGCCGTCAACCGAATGCCTCATGCTGCTCTCTGTGATGGATCTAATGCCCCAGGCTGGCAGACCATTTTTCTCCTCTGTCTCCAGATCCAGATTTTCCTCCTCAAAATGAGTAACAAGAAGCGCATCCTCGTGCGGCTGGAGCGCCTCACCATCTTCATGGTGGAGCAGGAGAACTCCCTGGAGAACGCTGTTTCCTACTACCTGGGTGGTGTGCCCCCAGCTGTGCTGCCCCCCAGGTGGGTCCAGCCTGCGGTGGGCTAGGACAGTCCACATCTTCCCCTCCGTTGTCCCTGGCGGTGGCCCTGGCCCTTTCTCAGCTGCATCCCGGGCTGTTGGGGCCCTTATGAAGCTCTGGGGGGAGATTTCCTGCCCATCACCATGAGCTTTTGAGGATGGGACATCTCCGTCTCTGGTGAGGGATGAGGTGCTGGCGGGTGTCACTGACTCCTCCTTTGCCATGCTGGGTGCTTTGGAGCAGCCTTGTGCCTGAGGCACTGGAGGTCTCGTGGCTGTCATGAGTCCTTCCCAGGCACTCTGTTTGAAGGGCTGCAGGGGCCACATCCTGCCCAGGGCTGGATCCTGCCTGAGGCTATCCTCGTAACACCGCTTGCTTCTCCTGCAGCTTGAAAGCGCTCTTCCCCACGGGTGGGCCCATCCGGGGCTGCATGAAGGGCTTGAAAGCTCTCGGCAAATACGTGGATCTGAAGCGCATGAGCACCGTCGGCGTGAGCTACGGGTGCACCTCAGACCTCCTGGTAAGCACAAAGCCCTGGTAGCCTGACCAGCACACCAGGGAAAGGTTCTGTCAGGGAAAGGGAGCCCTAGGACAGGCACGATTTCCTCTCATTCACACAGAAACAAGCATAAAACCCCAGGTCCTCGGTGCTAGGGGCTTGTGGCAAGGTGTTTCATGTGGCTGGCCATAGCACCGGCCAGACCCAATGAGAGGACCCAAGTGCCTCAGTCACCCTCCCAGCACCCCTGCAACACCAGGGATGGGGTCTCACCTCACCTCCATGGTGTCCCTTGTAGGTGGCTCGCTCAGTCAGCGTCCACGGCCACGGCTACCTGACCCTGGCCCTGAAGGATGTGCCAGGGCTGCGGGACTTCTACAGCGGCTTCAGCTTCCGGACAAGCCAACGCGAGGGGCTGCTCTACCACCACACCACCCAGGTGGGCACCTGCAGTCCCCCTGGGTATCGCAGCAGCAGGGCAGAAGCATCTGTTGCTGCTCTGGGTCTGGTGCTGCTCCCCCTTGGGCAAGGGGGGGATGTTGGTGGGGCCAGGGGCTGAATCCACGGAGAAATCTGCACCCTGAGCTCCTGGAGGTTGGTGGGGAAATGGGCTCTTCCTTGGGGTTCACCTGCTGAGCAGCAATGGGGCGATACTTTCTGCAGGAGGGGACATGCCAGGTGTCCCTCCAGAGGGGCCAGCTGACCTTGAATCTGCTGGAAACCGAAGTCACCACTGAAAATGTCTATGCGGATGACAGCAGCCACTACGTGGCCTTCTACAGCGATGCCCGTGGGTACGTGTCCTGGCGGCGCATGGGGGACGGCGTGCTGATGGCCACAGGGGCCTGCTCAGCCCACACTGCTCATCCCCTGCAGGGTCCGTCTGTACGTGGATGATGAGCTGCAAGACGCTGCAGCAGGCACTGGGTCCAGCCGGCGGCAGCGGCGGCAGAATGGGTGGCCACTCTTCCAGCTTGGGGGCTCACCAGAGCCAGGTGCCCTCAGCAGCCTCACTGGCTGCATCGGGAATGTCTTCGTCAAGCGGTGAGTGTTGCCGTGCCACTTCCCAGAGAGCAGGGCTCAGCCCCTTCCTGCCTCCTGGCTGGCCTGGTGACAGGGACCCCTTCTCCCTGCATGTAGGATGTCAGAGCCACAGATGGTGGAGGACCTGCAGCAGAATGTGAAGAGCATCAACGTTACCATGAGCTGTCCTTGGGATGAGCAGCTGCAGCAGCTCAGAGTCACTCCGACGAAGGACAGGTGGAAACCCAAGGTACCGTCTGCTGCCAAAACTCCCCACATCCTCCTCCCCATCCTTCTCTGATGCCACTGTTGCCCCCTGACTAAGCATCTCTGCCCTGTGACACCTGCAGGGATTCTCCCCTCACTCCGTTCCTTGGTGTGTCTTGTGTAGGTGCCGGGCAAGCCTGCCTCAAAGGACCGCCGCCACGATCGGGAAGGGCTCTGCCAGCTGCACCCACAGCCCCGTGCAGCTGGGGGCACCTTCCGCTTCGGGGGTGCCCCAAGCAGTCGCTGGGAGTTTGAGGAGATCCCAGCCTCCTTTGGCCAGAGGTAAGTCTCACCCCGTGCCCACCCCACACAAGCTTGGCCCTGGGGACTATAGCTTGAGCAGGGTGCTCCATCACCCCCGTGTCCCTGCAGGTCCCATTTCTCCCTGGAGGTGAAGCTGAACTCCTCCAGCGGGCTGCTCTTCTATGTGGCGGGCGAGCAGGGCACCTTTATGGCTCTCTTCGTCTCCAACTGGCGCTTTGTCTTCCTGGTGGACATTGGTGGGCGCCGGCTGCGCATCCGCAGCAAAGACAAGTACCGTGACCGGCGGTGGCACACGGTGAGCGGAGTGTCGGGGCTCAGCAGGGCCTCCTTGAGCTGCATTGCTGCCATGAGCATGCCATCACCGGGTGCCCATGCAAGGGCAGCCCTGCTCTGGGCATCGCTGCTTCATTGCGCACAGGGCACCTGCGGTCCCATGGGCGTGAAGGGGACAGTGAAAACACAGCCAGGGCTGGCTGAACCTCTGAGCTGAGGTCTCCCTTTCCTGGGTGCAGCCCTGGGGCTCCTTCCAACCCAGGAAGCCCTCAGTCCTGGCACTAACCTTCGGTCCTTGCAGGTCTTCTTCAGCAGAGACCAGAGCCGAGCCCAGCTGGTCATTGATGGGCTGCGAGCCCAGGATGCTGCAGCAGCCACCACAGGGCTCTTTGTGGCCCGGACCCCCTTGTATGTGGGTGGGATCCCAGCTGGAAAAGCCAAGGCTCACGTACCGGTAAGGGCTTGGTGGCTGCATAGCATTGTCCTGTCTTAGCCAGTTCCCAGTCCCATGGCATTGCCCTGTGCCTGCTCTTTTTTGGCCCCTTCACGCTCACTCTGGTGGCTGCTCTCCACAGGTTCTGTCGGCCTCCAGTTTTGACGGCTGCCTGAGGAACCCACAGCTGGATGGGAGGTCCCTGGGTCCCCCCTCGCGCACCTTTGGGGTGACGCCGTGCTACGAGGGCACACTGGAGAGCGGGGTCTTCTTCACTGCGGATGGCGGGTCCGTCGTCCTAGGTACCCCACAGCAGCCTGGGATGGTTCCTGTAACCCTGGGGCTGGGAGGGACGTGTCTCATGGGAGGTCCCTTGTTCCCCTCCTCACTAGTAAGCATTTCGCTTCCAGCTGATGCGGTGGCAACCGAGCAGGACTTGGAGGTGACACTGGAGGTCCGTCCCCGTAGTGCCTCTGGTCTCATCTTCCACATCAGCACAAGGAGAAGCCACCATCTCCTGCTGTACATGGAGGAGACAAAGGTAGGGGGAGGGTGGCTTCCCCGCAGGTCTTCAGAGGCAGCTGCCACCTCCTGCCCATCCCACTCGGCGCACTGAGCTCTAACAGGTTTGTCTCACACACCAGGTCACCGTGAGAGCGAACGTTGGGGCTGATGAGTTCTCCACATCCGTGACGTGCGCATCTCTCTGCAATGGGCAGTGGCACACCATCGCAGGTGAGCTGGCAACCAGCGCTTGGCTCTGGGAGGCTGCTCCGCTACTGCTGCTCAGCCCACAGCTTAGGGGAGCCCAGGGCCCTTCCTCGGGTATTTAAACCCCAGCTCCCACCTGTATGCACTTAATGTGGGAGACTGTAGCTGCTGTTAAGTCATTTCCTAATTAAGAGTCCTTGCCTGATGGTGTTAGTGCTGCCGGATGTGGTGGGCAGGAGAGGGGTGTTTCCCCAGGTCACGGCGAGGCCGGGGATGTCCCATGTCCTGCTGAGCCGCTCCTGGCCTCCGCTCCGTCCAGGCTGCCCTGCTGAAAGCTAAAGCTCGGCTTGTGCAGATGATGTCCAACGGGCTCAAAGCCCACAGCTGGGACCAGAGATTTGCACCATTCACACTTGTATGTGCAAAACTCAGCCTTTAGCGTATTTGCCATTGACCAAGTGCTAAGGTTTTGCATCGAGCGCTTTCTGGGGGCAGTGGTCACAGCTACAGCTCTATTTTAAGCTCCCATCTTGCTTGACCCAGCACTGGGTGAGAGCCTTGATGTGCTTCTGGCACGTTTTGAGTTTCAGGTCCTCTCGCCGTCCATGGCCGGAGCCAGTCTGAGCTGATCGCCTTCCGCGTGCCGTGTGCTCTCCCACCCCGCTGGGAGAGGGCAGCCCTCTGCACTAGAGCAATTTGTGGGCTGTGGCTGTGGCGAAAGGACAGACTTTGGGGGAGGATCTCCAAACTCTGGGCATTTCCCAAGAGCCAGGGCAGGTCCTCTGANCATGGGCGTGAAGGGGACAGTGAAAACACAGCCAGGGCTGGCTGAACCTCTGAGCTGAGGTCTCCCTTTCCTGGGTGCAGCCCTGGGGCTCCTTCCAACCCAGGAAGCCCTCAGTCCTGGCACTAACCTTCGGTCCTTGCAGGTCTTCTTCAGCAGAGACCAGAGCCGAGCCCAGCTGGTCATTGATGGGCTGCGAGCCCAGGATGCTGCAGCAGCCACCACAGGGCTCTTTGTGGCCCGGACCCCCTTGTATGTGGGTGGGATCCCAGCTGGAAAAGCCAAGGCTCACGTACCGGTAAGGGCTTGGTGGCTGCATAGCATTGTCCTGTCTTAGCCAGTTCCCAGTCCCATGGCATTGCCCTGTGCCTGCTCTTTTTTGGCCCCTTCACGCTCACTCTGGTGGCTGCTCTCCACAGGTTCTGTCGGCCTCCAGTTTTGACGGCTGCCTGAGGAACCCACAGCTGGATGGGAGGTCCCTGGGTCCCCCCTCGCGCACCTTTGGGGTGACGCCGTGCTACGAGGGCACACTGGAGAGCGGGGTCTTCTTCACTGCGGATGGCGGGTCCGTCGTCCTAGGTACCCCACAGCAGCCTGGGATGGTTCCTGTAACCCTGGGGCTGGGAGGGACGTGTCTCATGGGAGGTCCCTTGTTCCCCTCCTCACTAGTAAGCATTTCGCTTCCAGCTGATGCGGTGGCAACCGAGCAGGACTTGGAGGTGACACTGGAGGTCCGTCCCCGTAGTGCCTCTGGTCTCATCTTCCACATCAGCACAAGGAGAAGCCACCATCTCCTGCTGTACATGGAGGAGACAAAGGTAGGGGGAGGGTGGCTTCCCCGCAGGTCTTCAGAGGCAGCTGCCACCTCCTGCCCATCCCACTCGGCGCACTGAGCTCTAACAGGTTTGTCTCACACACCAGGTCACCGTGAGAGCGAACGTTGGGGCTGATGAGTTCTCCACATCCGTGACGTGCGCATCTCTCTGCAATGGGCAGTGGCACACCATCGCAGGTGAGCTGGCAACCAGCGCTTGGCTCTGGGAGGCTGCTCCGCTACTGCTGCTCAGCCCACAGCTTAGGGGAGCCCAGGGCCCTTCCTCGGGTATTTAAACCCCAGCTCCCACCTGTATGCACTTAATGTGGGAGACTGTAGCTGCTGTTAAGTCATTTCCTAATTAAGAGTCCTTGCCTGATGGTGTTAGTGCTGCCGGATGTGGTGGGCAGGAGAGGGGTGTTTCCCCAGGTCACGGCGAGGCCGGGGATGTCCCATGTCCTGCTGAGCCGCTCCTGGCCTCCGCTCCGTCCAGGCTGCCCTGCTGAAAGCTAAAGCTCGGCTTGTGCAGATGATGTCCAACGGGCTCAAAGCCCACAGCTGGGACCAGAGATTTGCACCATTCACACTTGTATGTGCAAAACTCAGCCTTTAGCGTATTTGCCATTGACCAAGTGCTAAGGTTTTGCATCGAGCGCTTTCTGGGGGCAGTGGTCACAGCTACAGCTCTATTTTAAGCTCCCATCTTGCTTGACCCAGCACTGGGTGAGAGCCTTGATGTGCTTCTGGCACGTTTTGAGTTTCAGGTCCTCTCGCCGTCCATGGCCGGAGCCAGTCTGAGCTGATCGCCTTCCGCGTGCCGTGTGCTCTCCCACCCCGCTGGGAGAGGGCAGCCCTCTGCACTAGAGCAATTTGTGGGCTGTGGCTGTGGCGAAAGGACAGACTTTGGGGGAGGATCTCCAAACTCTGGGCATTTCCCAAGAGCCAGGGCAGGTCCTCTGACCCTCCCAGTAGTTTTGCTCTGCTCCAGCACTGCTGTGTCCCAGAGGGTGGAGGTGGGCTTGCTCTCCGGCTGAGGAAGCAGCACTGACTCTTGTTTTCTTTCAAAGTTACCAAACGGAAAAACGTAATCCAGGTCAATGTGGACACGGAAGGCAACTACACGGTGGGACCCAGCCAGCCTCCTGCACCCAGCGCAAGGGCCACCTTCTGCATGGGAGGGCTGCCAGGTGAGTTGGGAAAGACGTGCTCCGGAACAAAATACCCCAAAGCCAGGAGAGAGATTGTTCCAGATGTGAGATAGCGGTACTTAATCTCCTGCCCTCTTATTCCCAGACTAATGCTTGCTTTTACTTGTTCCTTGCGCAGAGACAGATGAGGCCAGCACGGTGTTGCCATTACCTCCACTCCCTCATTACGTGGGCTGTATAAGGAACCTGGTGATTAACCGGAGCCACGTGGACCTGCCACTAGCCGGGACTGTCAGTGGCTCCGTTGGCCTTAAGGGGTGCCCCGTGCTGTAAGTAAGTGCACCTCTGTGTACAGCCTGACTGACAGAAAGCTGCACTGCTCCCTGGGCCCCAGACGTCACCCACTCGATAACATTAACTGTGGTCAAACACACCTGATCTCCAGTGACTGCGGGCGCACGTCTGGGGCCAAAACCGGAGAGGGGCCATGAATCCAAGGCGAAGGAGGGCAGGGGAGGAAGGTGGGGAGAAGGGGGTGCTTTGGGGACATCTTTCACAAATACAACCAAAAAGTTGGAGCAGGATGTGGAGACAGGTCCGAGTCCTTCCCCAGTAGTGAAGCATCTGTAACAGGAGTCACGCTGCCACATGGCTCGTGCTAAGAGCAACGGTCCTGTACAGAGCGTGGGCTGAAGCACACAGCACCCGCGCATCGTGTCCTAAATCCTGTTCCCTTTACCCCACACTTACAACACACATAGATTTAGTTCACAGAACACTCGAGGCTATTAATAACAGTCACAGACTGTCTTCTGCTAAAGGCTGTCGGCAGTTTCTGTTCTATAATAAATGCAATTAGGACAAACTGGATTAATTCCGTCGCTTTTGTGTTTTTATAAGCAAAGGGTGCATTTAACCTCCCCCCCAGGGCAGTCTTGGTTCACCCGCCACTGCTATGCGAAGAGCTCTGCAAGGGGGAACTTGGACAAAATTCTGTTCGCAGATTAGCATCTCCTTATCAGATTTATAAGAACCAAAAAAAAAAAGAGGAACAAAATAGAACTGCTGAGGAAAGCAGAAAGACACAAATACCACACTGACTCTGCAGTTGTGTTCAGCGCTGGTAGATAACACTGACAAAAGTCCTGGTGCCTCAAGCAAGAAACTTGCTTGACAGGGAAGAAGTAAAGGTAGGTTACCTCGAGCCTGGCTGGGGGTGAGCGGTGTCACTTGGCCCTCCCTGGCCCTGGCAGCAGTTGCCTTCTGCTCAGCCCCACTTGTGCCTGTTGCAGTGCAGCCTTCACTTGAAAAAACCTTTTCCTCCCAAGACACCTACTTCACTTGTGCACTTACACATCATATATATTTGTGTGTATATACCCATGTAGCCACTCGGGGACAAAAATCTTGCTTCTGAAATGGACTTGTAACTTATATCATTGTATTGTGGGGGTTTTTTATGAGGGGTAAATATTGTAAAATGGGGTTTTAATTACATTTAAGATGGACATGTTATGACCTGTTTTTAAGGTGTAGTATTAAAGATGGTCTTTGTAAATCACTGGTACATACTTTTGAGTCAAATAAAGTTTTATGTTACTTTCTTTCACTTTACTGGTGAAGAGGAACTCTGAGACTGTTGTAGAACTGGAAAAGGAATAATCACCCCCTCAGGAAGTGGGGCACAAGGATGTTAACAGGAGTTGTACCTGTGCTGAGCAGTCCCACCAGGAGCTGCTGCCCTAATTCCTAGCACACCAGCTGCAGGGGTAGCGCGCGGCTGTTCACGAAGGTGAAGCTCCTGCTGTTCAAAGGTGAGGTCCTGCACTCAACCCTTGCAGCAGTACATGTGGGATGACCAGGTGAGCTGGCAGCCCTACAGCTTGGGGCCTGGTGTGCCCAAAGCCGGAGGGCAGTCAACAACGTGTCCTTGAGAGGCTCATTACTCATAACCACAGGGCTCAACCCTTTTATCACACAGAAACCAGAACTGGTCTAGCTCCATGTCAAAAGCATCAAAACTAAACAGTAAGCAACTCCACTGAAAATAAAGAGCAAGTACTGCTTAAGCGCATTTTAAATAGACTGAGAAAGAACAGGGTGGCAGATAAAGAAAATTCCTTTATTTGTAGATTTATATAAGCATAATATGAAGTTAGTAATCCTACTGCAGTTGCTTAAGTTAGTATCTAGGAATATCTGTAAGGAAGAGCAAATAACTTAATCTAAACTCATATCTTCCTCTTCATCCTTCTTGTCCTTAGCGTCTCCTTCCTTCTGGTCTGACTTGACACTGTTCTGCATTGCTTTGGCAAATGCTTCTACATCTAGAAGTTAAACACATTAGTTAAGTAACTTTGTACTTTCCGGGATGGAGTTCATTGTCCACACAAGGTTAAGCTTCATTACTTGGAAAATAAACAGTTGCTTTAGTAAGAATCTATTAGCAGGGAAGAAAATTCTAACACTCCTTTAATCTGTAACACACCCTTGGCTCTCCCTGCTGTAGCCGGTGTTTTCTGCACTTCAACTGTGCACCGGCAGCGAAAAACAAGAATTACTTGAGTCATGGAATGGATGCTAAAAGCCCATCAGAGAAAACCAATTCCCCCCTTCCCTTTGGTGCTCCAGGCCACAGCTGTGCACTTGCTTCAAACGACTCAAAGACTCCCACAAAAAAGGCATCCCTGCACAAGGCAACTATGATGTCCCCAGAGTCTGTTGCATCTCTACCCAGAAGCACATCTCTTCGCAGAACCCCGACTTCTCTAAATGCACATCTGCCCTCACACTGTGTCTGCTAGGGAGCAACTGCGCCGCTTGCCTTTTCATTGTGAAAAAGACCAGTGGCAGAGCTGGCTTCTGACAGTTACTCTGCAGCTAATTACTGTACAGTGCAAAAAAAAAAAAAATCAAAAAACCCCACCAAACCACATCATGACATTCCCAACAGCACCACCACTTACCTCCTTTATTTGCTGCATCTACTGCCTCTGCGGGTAAGCCAAACTGGCTCATTAGTGGGCCAAGCTGTCCTGAAGCTAAGGCAGCACTGAACATGCTCAACGCCTGTGAATTGGAGTCAACAGCATCAAAAAAATGTTTGCATCGCGTTTCTCGAGCATCATGTGGCTGCTGTGCGCTTGAGGAGAGCAGTCCTGTTACAGCACGGTGACTGTACGGCCGGCCTCAGAGCAGCTGCTTGCCTTTACGAACTAAAAAAATACAGCACCGTGGGCAGGCTTGGAATGCCACTGCACCACACGTGCTGTGCAGACTCTGCAACCCAGAACAGTGGCTGCT
>VZSC01000250.1:192914-211144 GCA_013398225.1 Steatornis caripensis | reverse complement strand
CGGGCGGCAGCGGGGGAGCGCCCGTTAGTAAACGATACAAAGATAAACGCACGTCCCACGAGCACGCGGCGCGTGCCGAAGGAGCCCACGCAGTCGCAGCGGGGCCAGGCCCAGCGCCGGCGTGGGGCGCGCTACGTGCCCGGGGCTCAGCTGTTGCGTTACGGGGCAGAGGACGCAAAGCTCGGGTGCCCCAAGGAGCCGGGGCTGCAGCGCGTCGCCAGCTGCCGTGGTGCGCAGGGCGAGCCCAGGAGCCAGGCAGGCTTCTTCCCAAGGGGAAGGCACAGAGCTGCTGCCTCGCCCCTGCTCTGGGGGAAGAGTCTCGGTGGTGGTGAAGAGCATTTTTCAGCAAAAAATTTAGAGAAATTATTTTTCATTATTAAACAGGAATAAATACAGCTAATTAGTTCTGTTTTTTCTGGGTATGGCTCTTGTCCCCATCAATCTGGGGACCAGTAACCACATAAAATGCCTGATGTCTGAAAAAGCTGCTCCCACTTTACAATGCGACATTGCCTCCACGCTGCAGACGCTGTACAGCAACTGTAATTTTTCACTTCAACGACATTGTTTAGTAGAAGTCCACTCACCACCCCCCTGCTCCGGCCAACCCTTGGCCTCTCAGCCGTGAAGGCCACGCAAGGCCCCAACGCAGCCCTTACCTTTCCCCCCCACCCGACGTCCGCACCGCCACCGTCACCCCGCAGGGCAGCAGGCTGCTACGGAACTGAGTCTGCCCGCGGTGGGGGGAAAGCCGTGGTGGCAGGGCAGGGGTGCTCAAAGCTCCAACTTAAATTGTCTTCGTCTAATAAGCGTGACAGCGAATGTAAAACGTGCAGCCCCCGCGCTGGCTGACCAAAGCCAGGCTCATCGCCAGCCCTCCTCTTGCCCTACCAGACAGCTGCCCTAGTGCAAAAGTCTCACTTCACAAAATCTCTGTCACCACCTAGAGGCCCAAAGGGTATTAAGTATTTATTATAATTTCTTTCTAGATGGTTTCTCTACATAGCTGTATTAACATATACTAACACAGTTATCTTATATACAGTTAATCAAGTTATAAAAGTGACGTTCTTTCAAAAGGTGCAAAGTTATTCATGTTTTGACACGTAAACTACTGAGGCGAGATCTGCATCGAAAATAAAACTTTCTCACTTTCAGAGCATTAGAAGTCCCACGGCTAGCCAAGCATGGATGTGTCAGCAGTGAGGGGAAAGGTTCTTTATAAGTGTTGTAAATGAAGAACAATAAATTAAAAAAACGAATTTGGAACTAAACAGAAATTTTACTAAAAACTTTACACTAAAGGAAGGGGAGAAGGGGGTAAAGACGTAACTCGTGAAGTGTTCTGACTTTAGAAATCTTCCCCATTTCTTTTTAAATCCCATGAAGATTCTATACTGAAGTTTGGATTAAACATGTTGTTACAATTTTTTCATTGCTTTCACATAATGAAAAGGATTTAGGTCTCCGAATTTAAACCATAACTTGGACAAGAGGGATGCTAACCTGTACACCACTTCTCATAAACAGAGTACTTATTTAGCAATTATGGTTTTTTCATTCAGGCAATTTCTATTTATATGTATTGCTTTAAAAACACTACTCCAGCATGAATCGTACTATTAAGTTTTAAGCAAGTTTTACACTCCCATGAGATGTTAAACTGGCTTCATACGGGAACCCTTTCAATCGTCTGAAAAGGGGGTTACAGTGCCTGGCACGGTCATTAAAGTTCAATTTTTTTATAAAAGTATTTTTATGCTGTCCCACATGGATCAGCAGCGTCTTTTGAAGTGTCCATGCACTTCCTAGGAACAAATGCATTCCCCGTCTGCACCGTATTGCCGAGCCGAGCTCGCGAGTCCTAACACCTTGCAATCAGCGCAGAGTACCGTTCCTGGCAACGCAATGCAGTTGCCATGAGCATATTTCAGATTCGGCCCACCCTTACTGCTGTCAGGTTTTACAGCTTCTCTTGTTTATCCAATGAAGACAACAACTAAATCTCCCCCAAAATTAATCTTATCATTTAGATGCATGATTTGATACAAAAATGTTTCTCCATGAGTATGTTAATTTTCTTTTCCTTTTTAGTCTTGTGGCTGGGAGAGAAGCACTTCAGAAATCCACTCTGGATGAAACCACGGATGTTTTGGACCTCAGTCAGACCCGTTCTTCCATGAACTCCTCAAGTTGCTGGTGCTTAACACCAGCAATTTATGAATTACTGTAAACTTAACAGCAGTGCAGCTGCTCTCCATTTTTGTCTGATTACTCAGCTTAAAACTCTCATAAAAGAAGCAGCAACATTAGGATTAGTTTTAATTACTGGACCTAATTTTTCAAGCCTCTCTCCCTCCTTCCCCCCCCCGAACTGTACCACTTGAAAGAAAATGAATGTGTCAATTCAGTAATTGATTATTTCCAGTATTATATGGCTTCAATGGTTTGACATGGAACCAAAAAATCCCATTTGTTGACATCACGTGCTCACAGAAAACTTGTAATAGGTAGAACTCTGCCAAAGCTTTAAACTGATTCAGCTTTTTCACAACATACAGAACAGACGTGACCTAATAATGAAAAACATGCAAACCAAAACTTCCCCAAAATATGAACCTGTGTGGATATACGTACCAAAGTGCTTCCAAATAAAAGTTTCGTCTAGAAGCGTACATAGTGCCAAAGCTGCCAAAGGTAGTGCAGAAGATTTAAGCCTCCAAGTTGTAGCAAGCAATATATTTTACAAGGTAACCACCTCCACATTCCTACAGTTGCTTCCAAAGCTTCTCGTATTTTAAGAACAGCGTTTGACTTGAGAAAGAGCACACTTGAATGTACCCTTCCCTCCTCCTAATGTATGCTTTATGTCATTTTACCACAGGTATACAGTTTAATGCTCACAGTGTCCAAAAGTTGTGAAGACTCTGTAACAGACAACTACATTTGAGAAGCTCAGGTTGGTTTTTGTTTCCCCGAGTCTCTGAATTATTGAATCGTGTTGAGAGAGGCAGGGCCAGGAGCTCCAGTCCCCACGTAGTGCTACATACCGTACGGAAGGTTCACATGCATCTCCTCACAGGGAGTATCGACAGTACTAGATTTGATTGTGTTGGTACCGTATGAGCTTTTCATCCCTGCTCCGAGTTCCAAAACCTTCAGATTCTTCACTATTGTACTAACAAGGATATTATCTCTATTTTATTTAAGTTACGTAGTTTTCGAGGATGTTATGTGCTCTACCGGATACAGCGTATCTTCCTGACAAAGAAACTAGGGGAAAAAAAAAAACAAAACATGAAGAACCAAAGGTCCCTTTGAAAATTACTGTAGACATGATGATTTCAGGTGCAGTTTTACGGAAAGAATGCAACAGTACTTAAATATTTGGCAATCCAACGTTAGTGATAATTAAATCCTTGATTGTTGACAGATAGAATTTTTGTTAAAATTTACTTAGAAAAGCTGGTTTTTGCTATCAACAAAACCAGAGTAACTGGCTTGGAATGAAATCGAGTAGCTAGATGTCTAGATGAGATGAGCAGTTGGTTCCATAATTTCAGTATATGTCTGGACAGTCTGAGAAATCTCTGTCAAAATAGCCACCTGAGTAGAGCCAATCTGATGTCCCAGTGTATGGGTTAGTGCCTTGATGAAACCATCTGAAAAAAAAAAGAAAAACAATAAAAGAAGAGAGCAAACAGATTGAATAGTTATTAATGGGGAAAAAACTAACTTCGCTTCTTTCGCAAAGCATTGGAAAAACACACTGCTATTTATTATCAGAAAAAAAATCTCAGGAAATATTCTGAACGTGAAAAAGAAAGCATTAAGCTTCCTACACAATTGTCACCACCTTGTAAAGCATTTTTTTTTTTTTTTACATGAAGTCAAGGAGTATGAAATGGATTTCAAAATTGCTGTCCTGTTCCAAATAAAGATAACTGATACTCTAGATTATATATATTCATTTTTACTTTAAAAGAATGCCAAATCAGTTACACGATCCCTTTTGTAAACCCGTCCAAACGGGAAACAGTTTTGTTCTGTGGAGCCGTACTTTGCACAGAACGCTAACAGATGCTCACTTTTTAGCCACGTTGGCTGAAAACAATTTCATGTTCTCTGGAAGAGATTTTCAAAAGCATTAACTGGAATTAGTCTGTAGCTGTTCCTCCAGGCTTTGGGAAGAGAATGCTTTCTCTTCTGAATTTCAGGAAATCACAGGAGCATCCCAAAGTTCTTGCCTTTGGAGGAAGCACCTGCAGTAACTGGCCACGAGCATACACTTGACTGCAGAGCACTGGCATCCGTGAAAAGCAGCCAGCGGCAGCAGAAGCCAAATCACTCTGCGATGCATTCTGTGACTGAGATGTCACTTGAATATGCAATCAAAAAAGCAATTTCTGAAGTATCCCAGCCAAGAAGTCCTAGAAGTGTGAAAATAAAAGGCCCTAGAAGGTCACAGTGTCTTACTCAACTGCCAAAAGCTGGACAGGAATCGGTCAAAGGAGAGACCAGACTTAGCATTTTATTTGTTCTAACAAAAATATGACCTCTGTAGGTTTCGAAAAACCAACAAAAAAAATCCAGCATTACCACAGTAGTTAATTATGACAGGTTTCAGCATTTATTATCAGGTAATTTCTCCAAGACAAAGTTATCAGCAATTCTGGCGTCCAGCTACATTATTTAATTGTTGACCCAGCAAATGCTTTAAGTGACACTACAAATTGTGCTGTCATGCAGGAAATCAAACATGCTATCTTGAATAAAACCATTTCAAGCAGTATACCAAACCACTCCAAGCATTAAACAAATGCCCAACTTCCTTCCCCTTACCGTGTGTGCCACTCCACTTCATCCTTTGCACGCTCCTTGCGAGCAGCTCTTTGTTTCTCTTCTAGTCTCTCTTTTTCTTTGCTAGCCACATCTAACATACATTTTGAGAGAAATTGGTTACTTAGTAAAATAGAAACAAAAATGCGGAAAGCAGACAAGACTGCAGAGAAATGAAGCATAGTTCATTTAAACAAGAGAAAGCATTTGCTGTAGACAATCTCACTGAACAATGAAGATCTTGGGCAACAAAACCCTAAAACTGTCATTTCAGAGGAGCTGCTACCACAAACACAGAGTTGAAACTGAAATTTGGGTGTTTTATCTATCAGAAACAGTGCACTGAGACAGCAGGAAAGAACTTAGATTAGGCATAATAGAGAGCGTGGTTTTTTCACTATTTGGCCATGTGTTTTTTCTAACAAATGCCAGAGCAACAGAGCATGTCTGTTCACCACGTGTCTTTCCAGATGAGTCCAGGGCAAGAGAGCATGTCTGCCAGTTCCCCCCAAGTTAACAAGAGTGCAAATACACCGTAACATAGGACAGTGGTCTTGGGATCCACCTTGGACACGTTTGCTCTCCCAGACTTTTCTGGGAGAAAACAGACATCATACAGTGTTCAAAAGCCTATTCATTAACACACGGTGAAACAGAGTTAAGGCTGCTCTGGGAATAAGAAACTGAAGACAGTGTTGCTGTATCAACCAACCTCCTTTCAGTCAACCTCCCTCTCAAAACGTATGAATGTGAAAAGATTTCCTCCAGCAATCACATACCCATGTTTCCGTTTTCCATATTTCTGATATCTGGACGTAGCCGACAGTCAGTGGGAGCTAATATTGCTTCCATGCCCTCTTCTAACTCATTGAGACTCACAGCAAAACTGGTGAAATTGTACATCTTAAAAGGAAATTAAAGAGAACATACAAGTTATTTTGGCAAAGTGGCATCAGGTTTCCTGTACCAAACGGATGTAACAGAACTTCCAACAGAAATGACTGAGTCAAACCTTCTCCCAGTGGCCACCCTGAAAGCAAGGTTAGGTTCATACAAAACTAGGGGGGTTTTGTTGGAGGGGAGGGACAAGGAAGGGCAGAAGGGGATGGAAATCACAGCTTTCAGTTTTTAAGCGGTCTTTGCTTCAGATCAAGACAGATTTTCCTCCACACCTGATATTTAACATCATGATTTTTATGAAAGAAACACCCACACCTAAAAGACCAAAAAGTCTTGTTGAATCTATTGACGTTAATATGCAGTTGCCCAGTTACTGCATTTTTTGGAAGCCCGTCTGCTCACAGCAGGAGCAGCAGAAGGGAACGTGTACCCATATGTTTGCCACTCTAAGTGCAAAGATCGCGCAGATAGGTTAACCTAACACACCAGACTCACGATGAAGCAGCTGCAGTCAGAGCATGTGTTCTTTCTACCAACTCTGACACGGCAGTGATGCTTTCGCACAGGAATGAAGCGGAGCCCTTGCCGTAGTATAATTCTACTGCTGCAGCAAGAACTGCCAGAGCCTGTCAATAAGCATGCTAAGGACAGACACTTCAACAAGGGTTCCCTTGAACATTATTTGCGCTCCCTTGGATAAGTCACTAGTGATAGCAATACACAGACTGATTGAAACGGTTACCTGGGATGAGTTTGGTGGCCTGCAATTTATTCTCCAAAGCAATTTACTGCCTGGTATGAACTGCACCGTGTCTTGAACCTCTGGCATATCATCAGCCTCATCATTTTCAGATTTAATAACATCGTCACTCTGAAACAGAGATAACATTTGGCAGGGGAACAAAGGGAAATTGGACAGTTTCATCTAGAGCTCTACAGTGACTGCTGAAGAATCTGTTCAAATTTGAGATATTAAAGCACTCTCCTGTACTTCTGCCTCACCCCTCATGTCTGCTTTTCCTCACTCTGTATACTGTGCCTCTCATTTTGATCTTAATGTCTTGCTCCTGACGTCTCCAAATAGTCTCCCGCCACCTGTGTATGTACAACTTGAGTGTCTCTTTAAAAAATGAATAACAGTAAATTAATGTCTTTTAGAAATGTTTTCTCTAGCTTCCCTTCTATCCTATGCCATAGCTTAATTTCACCGAACGTGACTATTACTTCTTCAGGCTGAAATGAGCCAAGACTGCAATTTAAACCAGTTCCCATAATGGCCTAAGAAAGATAAATACGGCATGCCTGCTTTTGGATATTGCTCAATCATTTGCAGACGATTTGGACGTGCAGTTAAAAAACAGATATGCCCTTGTTTCAGCCTGATTTCCTGTGATCTAGATTCTAATAACTATTATCACTGCCAATGTTCTCACTATGAAGACTGTGTAGTTAAGTTTATAAATACAGTGTCTTTCCCTCCAAGTTCCTCTGTTATCAGACGCACTGCTATAATGCGTATATAAAATCAAATACAGTATTCTTCAAGAGGCTGCTCTCGGAATCTAAGAGAATCTGACTGTCATAGGACACAGACAGGTACATGGTGGAATTTCAGAGGGTTTTACCATGATAAATACTTTAAAACCACAACAACCAGAAGGGAAGTTAGAGGCAATAACATCCTAGAATGACGGGATCAGTTTTCCTCCATCCCCTCACTCCCACTCCCTTTCTATTTTCTTTCTGCCCCCTCTGACATGGCTCATTTATTTTATTCAAGAATACCCTATTAAGTTAAACAGGGCCTGTTTTATACACTAGAAAACAGCTCCATATGGTTAAGAGTCTAATTTCAATCATTTGGTTTGAGTATTCATCATTTAAAAAGACTCTTTTAGGCTACTTTCCATGTCAACATCTGGTTCACTGTTAGACAGTTCCCCATCTGAATATAGATTCAACAGGAAGGAGGTAAAGAGTGAGTTGATTTTCATAAGATGAACAGAACCTTATTACTCAAAAAAAACTCAAAATATAAGCCTGTACCATGATGGAATCCAGAACCAAAAGCAAGGCCTGTTGTTGCTCTGGATTCTTCTGATGTGAATACTTTCTAATAAAAGTTTGAGCCTCTTAACATTAGGAGTGATTAACTTCTGTTAAACTTCTCATTTTCAGTGAGCAACCAGGGTCTGCAAGACCCTGTTGATGTCAGGAAACCTGCTTCAACATACAACATTTTGCATTTTCCATATAACACTGAGGCTTTGGTGGTAACTTATCTGACACTGCTTCTGTGTGATAAAAAAAACCCTGCATGTTTCAGACCCCTTTGTTGTCAAGGCTGCCTCCATCATAAATTTTGAAAGGCTGCATCACCAAAAAGCATAACTGACTTAAAACATATGTTTGGGTTTTTTAATGCCCAAATTCTCGTATTTTTACGTCTGAAGTCGGCAGTAGAGCCACTTTCCTCATTCAAGGACTTAACAGCATCAGCTTCAGGGCGGATACTTGATGACTTCTCTCTGACAAATCTCTAGCAAACACCATTCCTAAGAGCCCTCTTCAATATCAGCAGCTCACACTAAAGTCTGCACAAGTTCAAAGCGCAATGCCTTCTCATAGGACTAACACTGCCCGCATCCGGCCCCTATCAAAAGGCAGACTGTTTTAACCCTCCATTCACTACCACTGCACCATTTCTGTAAAGAAGATATTTTCCTTTCATTTCTCATAGTTCAGAATCTGTTCTCCATAAACAATCCTTAACCTTACCGGCTTCAATTTCTTCTGCTCACCACCTCTCTTTTCATTCTTTTTGTGAGTCTCATACGTAGTGGGATCAGTGCACCACAAGCATTCTGTCCACTTGCCATAGATCACACACAGCTTCTTCCTGCTGCAAAGAAAGCACAGGAGACTTAGCTTTTGTTTCTTATAAAGCCTTCTAAGCCAACTCATGCAGATTCTTATCTATATTAAACACGCAGCTTCCTACTTTGTTGTATCTTATGTTTCTTTGCAGACTTCTTACAAGTCAGGTATTTGAGAATGCAAAGAAAATGGTTTCAGCTTATTCCAGTCTTCCTGGCATTCAGTCCTGCAGAGCACATCCTCATGACTTAGTCACATGCTTTTGCCACTTTAAAAATTAGTGTGGGTGCAATGAAGCCAATAGTTCACAGTATAGAGACTCATAATCACAAAACAGGTTTGGGTTTGATTTAAAATTTCTAATAACCATATTCTCATTATTTTAAACTGAAGACTGGAATTGCGACTGTACAACAGTACAGTCTGTACAACTGTACAACAATAAAATCAGCTGCAACTACTCTGCATTTTTCCCGGGGACCTTTATTTCCAAAGACTGGACTGGAGAGGTTTTCTCATAACACTTAAAATTATCATCCTAGAATCAAGGGGTTTAATACTGACACAGAGAACAGAAATGATTTACAATCTACATTGCTAGCAACTCTGCAGTCACATCAGCTGTGGTCGCTGTGCCAGAACTAAAGAAATGCCACAGCGCTCAGAAACAGAGAAGAGGCCAAGAGGATTTTATCACTTACTTTTTGTCCTGAATATATCCCTCTACTCTGTGAAGCTCCTTCCCAAACAGTCCACACGGTTTAAAATTAAGGACACATTTATCTCCAGTACTGTAGAGGAAATAAGTACATGCTTAAAGAAGCAAGCCCCTAAATACATTAATAAGTTTACTTTTTCACCCTGTTTAGCTGTTTTCATATAGTTACAGTTAGTTGTGCGGTAGTTATTTATATCGTTATTTTCCTTTAACTACGGTTATCTGATCAGGACACTAAGAAAGGCACACAAATTTCAAAATTCCATAAAGGACAAAAAAGAAATTGACGTGCACATGAAGACATCAGCCTGGTAAAGCCAAATGAAAATGTGACCGTGCTCTGAGTTTCATGTGTATCTAGAATTTATCAAAAGCACTGGGAATAAAACAGAATGTGGTCTATTGTATTCTATTTAACCTACACTATTAACACACTGCTTTTCAGATTAGTATCTATTTACAGCTAACTGTAATGAGGAATAACTTTTACAGATGACCTAAGCAGGAAAATCTAGTTATGTGCATTGAAAAGTTACCTCTAAGTTGCATATCAAAAATTCTTAACACTTTACAAACATAAACCAGCATTTATATTTCAGCATCTTCCTTGCACCGAGATGTACATACATGTAAACAATGTATCCTGGTGCAGGATCAGGCAGAGTTTCTGTGTCAAGCACAAAACATACAGAGACCATCCTGGGTCTCTTGTGCTAATATAGGAGACAGGATTGTAGATTGTAGATATGAGAAGTATCCAAACAGCAACCCTACTGGATTAAAGCTCCCACTTATTGACAGAAAAACACGTGCAGAATTAATACAGTTGTCACAAACTCTCCCTCATAATTACAGGAGATAATTTATTTTCTATAAGGTAAAAAGCTTTTATATAGGCAGTTGGCAGAGCAATTGACATGCTCTAAGTTCACATTATCCTACTCTGCAGTCATTTTTCTATGCTGTACCCTTAATTTAAGACATTCTCTATTTTCAAAACTAAAGAGAGAGCCAAAGCCACAAGCAACATGATGGAGGTCCACTGCAAGTCTCCAACAATTATTCCCTTCAGTGGTTCCGGAGTTAAACTGAATTTCTGTTCTCTGCCAATAGGGCTGAATTTGAATGAGTAACTCAATCGTAAAATCTTTGTATCCCATAAGCCATCCAGCCCTGTGCCTTTTCATTAATATTATGATGATGCTAAGCCCAGCCCAATGAATAGTTCGCATTTGTCAGAAGGAAAAATAAAAGAAAAAAAAAAGGAAAAAAGGACAAGACTTTGGATCTATGAAGCGTCGTCTCCTGTGTAATCTGATAAAAATCAAAACTCTCTGCTGTGTAACAAAAGTGCCCATGCACTGGTCCCTATAAGACCACCCTCCATGTCATGAATAGCATTACCTGTGATTTATAATTTCTACTGTTCCATATTGTTCTAACCACAGTTTACCAATAATTACATTATGTACACAACAGGTTGGATTTGTCCATGTGTAAGCTTCATGATGCCTGTAAAGAAAATAGAGAAATAAATAATTTTCTTGAGTTTGAGATGGAACGTAAGCCTGGTTTCAGTTCTGTTCACGGCAGGGCAAAATATTTCGCACTCCTATGAACAGCCAGCTCAAATTCAAAACATAAAAGAAACAGACTTTTCTTTATAAGCCAACAATGTGTTGTATCTAAACATTAGTGCAAGTTAATAAAGTGATATCCCCTTTATTTTTCTTCCTTCAAACAGAGCTGAAACAGTAAGTTTTACAGTTGCTGTACTTTTGATTACAAATTCCAGCCCAATGTAAACAGCAGTCAAGGAATCAATCTTTTTCATTTGCACTTTTAAAGTTATACATGATGAAACATAATACTCGCAGGAGAACCGGACTGACAAACTAATGCCCATTGGTGTCTTCTATTCAAATACTGCAGCAGCACTGCAAACTTCTTCCTAAAGCTTTCTCTTAAAACTCCATGATAATATAGAAAGTACCTTTTTGTGATGGAAAAGCACTGTACACAAATATCTGAGTCTTCCAGCAGAAAGCTTAGTCACTACCAGTTCTGACACAGGTTTGATATGAAGACGCTCCTCAAGGGTCGGTCAGACTAACCCACTTACACAATTTTTCAAACACTGGGTGGTAAAGACTTTTGAAGCTGAAGAGAGTGATATGAGTCAGCAAACTGCCCCAGTGGTTTCCACAAATATGCCACAAGTTTCCACATCAGTATATAAGGCTTGCTCCAGTATCACTGAAAGCAATTTTGGGGGTATGTGTGGTTTTGGGGTTTTTTTGGTTGGTTGGTTGACACCACTGGGACATGAGAGCACCATATTCAAGCTTCATAAACATGACATTTAAAAATACAATTTCTTACTCAATTCCATCCTTTTCCCAAAGATTTTCTGAAAAGAAGGAAGTCCTAGAACTGAAAAATATCCCACTTAGTTTCATATAATTTTTAACGTTTTGTGAAAAGCTTTACAAAGACGAGTTAACAGATCCTAAATCCTTAAAAGACATTTTTCTAAAAGCGGCCAAAATGATAAACAACAGGATTGCTATTATCACTAGCTCAGCAGAGTCAAAGCCACCTATTCTCACTCATTGTTCCATTCTGGTAAACGAAATGCTGAAGTTACCTGGTTGGCAATCAATCCGTCTTAGGAAAGCTTGCAAACTCTATTTTAATACAAAAAAATGCAGAACCTCTTTGTATCCTCTTTGTAACAAACGCCTGGTACATCTACTCCCAGTAGGTATGGAGAGAACACTCCTATTTAATGGTTCCAACCGGTCTGTCATTTTCCAGTACAGAGAAAACACCAGATCACTGAAGTCTGGCTATTTTCCACAGGAACTTGTCTTGAAGCGTACTTTAGAACAATGACTACTCTTCAAGTGGGGAAGAAAAAATCCTGAAGCCCCCCAAATTCATCCCACCAGCCTTAGCACGCATTTTTATTCATTAACTACTTGACACCAACAGCTGTGTAGCATAAAACAAAACAGAAGACACTCACAGCGAGTGCTGAAAAACTGAAACACTTATTTGTACTGGAGAAGTGAGGAAGAAGTGTGTTTTCTAATGCGTGTTTTGAAAACACTCTCGTGGTTAACATAAATGCAGCACTTAACAATGACTTGCAATTTTGCTTCCTAAACAGTTACTTGTTCAGTCACACCCTGAGTAGTTCAGACTACTCAAACCAACACAGTGGCGTGAATCAACATCGAGAGGCTCAAAATTTGATTTCAACAGCTGCTGCTAACTTGAAGCAATTATTTAAAATAAATGCTTTAATCGTTTATACTCCAGTTTAAATCTGTGCCCTGTAATTTGATTAGACAGAGCAAGAGTTTTAATAGTCTTCTAAATAAAGTCTCTCTCTCCAGCAACAAACTTTATTTTTGTCACATTTGCCTTCTACACTAACATTCATAGTTCTTTCTACATTCAGAAGAAACTTCCTCTGTTTCCATCGCTGTTTATATTCAAGTCTTTTATAAGCTTTGGAAGATTAGATGCCAGCAGCTTAACAAATAAACTATACTGTCAAAAGAAAGCACAGGAAAAGCCAATGCTTGATACGGCAGGCAAGCTGACTCTTTATTGAAACCAAATGTCTAGAAGTTTCATAAGCAGGTATTTCAAAACAACCTCAAAGTTAGGCCTCAGAAAAGCTTTTATAAAGGCACCTTTAAGTGTTCAATTGCAGAATGCTTTTTCTGTGGCAATTATCTAGTGCATCCCATCCTCATGTCCTACTTAGGAAAGCTCAAGAGTCTCTGTGCCACCAGGCCACAAACCAATTCACGGGAAGTCACGTGATTTGAGACAAACATGCAATGAGACACAAGCCTAGGGGTAATCTGGAGAGGATTCTTGGTTTTAATAGGAAGATGATCATACACAGGAAGTGTTAAATAGGCGACAAGGCCATCCTGGCAAGTTTCTCACTTTCCCTTATCACAGCTATTCTGACAATGCAGTTCCTTCCACATAAACATGCACACAAACAATCAAACCCAACAATATTTAAGAAAAAGACGAGCTTGAATAGCCTGGCAACAGAATTTTATCTCTCTATTTAAATTTTACGTGCCTTCACAGAACTAGCATTCAGTAGCATTCAGTTTTTAAGAAATGCTAATTTTCATAGCAGAAATACTGGGTCAAATTGCTACAGCTATACAAGCATGGCATAACTTAAAAAAACAGAGCCCTGAGATTAAGCAGCGAAATGAAAAATAACTTGCAAATAAACTCTTACAACCTCTTCAGCAAGAGGTTTTTAGATAACCACCTATCAAGAGCCAATAGGATGATTATCACCTATCTTTTTTTATTCCAGTAAACGTTAAGGAGATCAACATAAAAAAGGCATTTACTTCTCATACTCACTTCAGAAGCTCCAAAGTAATTGTTCCCCGAGGCTCCGCTTCTATACTCTTTCCCCAGAATTTTAGTTTAGGATAGATTGATCCATGAAAAATAAAGTCCTTATTGAGGCCTTCAGAATAAAATGCACTAATAGGTGGGTGGTGGCTGACTTGCTCAGATATAAACCTAAATCCTAAATCCTCCCTAGCAACAACAACAAAAAAAGAGCATTAAACAGTACATTTTTTTAAATGTTACAAGAGAAAAGAGTTACTTGATATATTAAAAAAGTTTGAAGGATTTTTAGATTAAACTGAAGGTGAGACTTTTCCTTTTCTAGTCCCATGACACATTTACAATTAATGAAATGAAAGAAATTGTAATCCGAACACCTTCTCTTCATACCCCAAATCAACCCACATTCAAACACCTAAACGACTTTCTACCCAGACAGGCATTTGAAGAAGTTTCACTGAAATAACTTTTGAAAATACTGAAACTCTGGGCAGCAGGAGAAGGTCTGACTGAAAATTCTTTTCTCCACTGCAGACATGTAACCCACTTATTTAAGCAAGCTGGAAGTCCTTCAAACTAACTCCTCTATCTGACATGATCAGCAAAACACTATTTAAATTAATTAATAGCCTCTGGTCAGGAAATGTCTTTGGTGAAAGAACATAAGAGTATTTTTTCTCTCAATAATTCAAAGACTATCTAAACCTAGTATTAAAATCACAAGCTTTTATAACAACTTCTCAAAGACTTTGAGATTGTTTGGATAAAAGAATTTTAGCTATCCTCAGAAATATATTTTAGTAATTTTTTTTATTTCACTGAATAAACAACCACACTAGTTTGAGTCTGCTAACTCAAGAACACAAATAGCCCCAGCTTCCACTTTAAAGTAATTACCTGGTTAATTCATAGGTTTCTCCTAACAGCGGGTTAAATGGTTTGCCAGTTCTCTCCCACTGAGAAGCTACAGCAGAAACTGCAAAAGCAGCGACAGCCTATAAGCAAATTAAGAACACATTGTTATAAGAACAGTACATCAAAACCGTAAGTTTAATATATTTGTTGCACATTACAGTATTTCATTATTGTTCCAAAAAGAAAGTGCTAGCTATTGCTTAAAGCCAAAACATTCGTAAGTCGTAAGATAAGTGATATACAGGTGGGGAAATATAAGCAGTTAATAAGAATTCATTTCCAAAAGGAATTGTTTTCTGTAGTAAATTTTGTCAGGTTACACTCTGCCCCATGCTTCTCCACCTACCTCTAAGAGGACAGTCCAGGTTTTTTAAAATCTGCTTTTCCCCTATTTTGACTGTCCTCCACGCTCAGCTCATTGAGAACAGAGTCTTGCTTTTCCCAGTGTCAGGCAAGCATCATTTCTAACACAGATGAGATTTTTTTCATCATACCAGCAGGTATAAATGACACTTAGGAGCTCCTGCATGCTGATAAGTAGGGGTATGTACTACACAAATATAGAATACATGGTATACATTCCAGTTTTGCTTAAGGAAAAACAGAGCTACGAGCAATACCAGTATAACCTAATGTACACAGGCCTGGTTTCACCATATTCAGTTCCTTGTTGTGAGACCAGTCAGGTACTATATGCTACTCCCAACAACCGGTTTTGTAGAAGAAAAGAGTAGTGAAGCTTGTCTCTGTCACAACAATTTTTCATCCAGTAACTTCAAAATCATGGAGCCACTCAGCAAATCAGGTTAGGGTGACTTAAAGCCAAGATCTCATCTTCAGAACACATAAAATCAAAGAGTCACAGTTCAAGTAGTCCTGAAAAGGGTTGAGGTCACTGGGCATCATCAGTTGTGGCACTCTCCTGCACTAGACTTTTAGCTCAGACTCCATGCACAGCATCAAGAGAGAAAGTGTCACAATTATCCAATACAGCCACTATGAAACAAGAAACTTGTCTATACAAATACGGGCAATTCTTATGACAGCCCCAGAGAAAGAAATGAGCTCAAGTGACAACTTGTCTTAAAATGAAAGACTTGGGGAGAGAAAAACAACGTCTGAACTAACCAGAAGGTGGTAGCTGTTACTTACCTGCATTCTTTCCAGGGGGTCTGCATTACTACAAGCCTTATTAATGAGGTATATATGTTCCATATATTCTGTTATCCGTTGAAGGAAACTCAATGGCTCATTGAAGACAATAGGCATCGTAATCTTAGACAGCTCCTAGGTAACAAATGGGTAAGTTAATTTCTTGGACACAGGAACCCTAAGTTAAAAACTAAGAAAAACAAGAATTTTGGAAATAACTTATGTGTTAATTTATTTGTAACATTATTTAAAAGACATTTAGCAAGCCTATAGTAGACCTCCAAGTGCTACAGCTAAAAGGGGCTAGAAGCACTGCAGAACCCTACTAGCAATCTGAAAGAAAAAACAACTTCAAAAATTGATCCAGCTAACCTAAAAAATTCAAGAAAAATGTTACCTTCTATTCTGTGGTTTACATAAAACAGAAGAGTTAAAACTTCTGTAGACAGCAGCAATAATGTGCCGACCAGCTCATTACTGATATTTAAGTACCATGCATTCCTTCAAAATCCTGACATACCTATTTGCCTAAAAACTAACTATTTTACTGTAGTAACCACAAATTATTTTTTAAAAGGAACAGGTACATAAAGAATAGGATTTGGACTGATCTAACAAATTGTAGTGGTTTTATTAACCAATCCGCTATTTCCGTCACAATGTTTCTCATTTCACATGTGGATAAAAGTTCACACATATTTCCAGTTTCCCAGGTCTTCTACTACTACTATATCCAAGCAAATCTGGCTGTTTAATTAAAAAGTTGACTTCATGACTGAGCACTAAAGCATCATTTAAGTGCTTAAAACTTAGTGGAAAGGAAAAAGTCACCAGTTAAGTTAATGCAACATTTTCCTCCCATTGTCACAGACAGTAAGGAAAAAAAAAGTTATCCCTGACTTAATTTGATTTGGTCCCAGTAAAGCATTCTAGTAGATAGGTCAGTCATCCTAACAAAAGGATTTTTGACAGTACAGCTCTTAGACAACATAAATTAAGCTAGCAGAAGGCTCACTGACTTGTCTGTTGCATTCACAAAGGACTGTACTGGCAGACCTAGACTAGATATTAATGTAATTGCTTAACGCTTCTAAAAAACAGCTCCAGCAGCAATGCCCTCCAGTGTAGAACATCGGTTTCATTCCTAGCAAGAATGAAGTCATCAAACAATGTAACTGAATTCTTCAAGGACTAAAAGAAAACAGTAGTGATGGCCAATAACGATGCAAGCATCAGGGTCCTTTAACAACACACAGCAATGTAAAGGTCGTGTTTCTGCGCCTGAGAATAAATCCTGTGATCCAATTACATCACACCATTAATACCCCAAGCCTACACTGGGCTCTCTAAGAAACTCTAACAGATCCCAAACTTTCCTATCCCTCCAATCAGATGAAAGCAATTTTTTTTTGGCACAAACTGCTTAAATTACAGGGCTGGGCGTAATCAAAATAAAGCCCTAAATCACGCTTTTCTAAGTAAAGAGTAAAAAGAAGTAGAGAAAAGAGCTGTTTTTGTGTTAATCAAACCATACTTGACTGTATGTTTAATGGCTTTAGTCTAGTTCTTATAGGACAGCATTAGAAATGCCAATCCACACGCTCCAACAGCTACAGCAAGTAAGGAAACAGTACTGTTAGCAAATGAATGTTGAGATTTAGCGAGCTGCAGTTGAAGATGATGTTCCCTACAGAAAAAATGCACAATGCACCAGGGTTTTATTCTGTGTCATAAGCAAAAAAATTAACCAGTTGAAGTTAGGAGGTCTAACATCAGCTTATGTCATTCAAGCTACCTTACCAGTCCAATGCATTTTTTTAATATGCTCCACACACTGAAATCGCTTCTAGAAAACATTGGGGCAGGTAGCGATGTCCTGTAATTGGGAAAAAACAACTGTCATTATCAGTCCCTTAAACAACAAGACATTTTCCTTCGTAGGTATTGAAATATTTATAAAGGAAGCAAAACATTAACCTAGAGTTGACATAGGAAGCAGACAAGTGAAATGCCTTTTAGGTTCCAGAGAATTAACCTCTTCCAATGCCCCAAAAGATAATGGGCCAGCACGTACTCACTCCTCGTTTACTATGTAGTACTATGTGTTTACCTGTGTCTCTTAATGCCATTTTCTTGAATCTCTGTCTCTCCATTATGCTTTCCAGTCCTATTGCTTTGGTGTGGATCTAGATCAAGCATTTCTGCAACTTTATGATTTGCTTCTGAGAAGTCTCCTGAAGAATTGTCAGAATCAAAGCCTGTATAAAAAACCATAAGGCAATAGTTTCCTTAGGAACCTTATTATGCCACAGAGTGCCACTCACATTTTGTAATTCTCACAGCATAAGTACACTTATGCTTGGTTATTTTATTTTAAAGAATATCAGAGTGAAAACCCTTTATTAAGTGACCTAATTTCCAAGAG